>JAUMHE010000071.1:3782577-3803409 GCA_032359235.1 Enteromius mattozi | reverse complement strand
GACCTTTTAGCATAATTCTGAAAAATATTGTCCTGTAATGTAATATTGACAATATCTTTCAGAATTATGCTAAAAGGTCTTTTACTTGCTAAAAAATGTAACCTATCAAACAATATATACAATAGGATTTTCTATAAAGGTTTTGATTATGTTGATAATATAGAGGATTTAGAAAATAGTGAATTAAAATGTTACATTCAGGTTTATAGGGTTAAAATGACTATTTACTTTCATAATTCAAATCCTAATTCATGATCTAATCATTTTTTTTATGATTAAAATAAAGTCTAAATACACCTTGGAGAAAAAAAAAAAAAAAATAAAGTCTTTTCCTTCATTTTTCCTGCTTTGCTTACAAATAAGTCAAGATGTGAAAGTAAAAGGTAGCAAATAGCATTTCACATTGACTTGAAGAACAACAATTTGTAGGACACACTCCTGAGGTTTCTGTAAACTCTGAGATGTATGAAGCCATCTCATCTGCCCAGCATGTTTCTGACAGCTTGTTTTGTGGATGGACAAGGAGAGGTTTGAGGGGTGAATGTGAACAGAGAGAAAGAGGGGGTAAAAAGTAAAAATAGGAGGCGGAGGAGAGTCGACGGCAGTTAACATTCCTCTCAGGAACTTGAATCCCTCTCTGAGCGGTCAGTGTTGGGTTTCAGTTCAGGCCCATTAGTATGGCAGCCATTTATTAAAAACACATTTTACACAGACTCATTACTCTGAGCGCAGAACTCACTACACATCAATCAACAGATTACGCTTTCTTTGTCCCGCCCCCTATGAGACCGAATATACATTACACACTCATACCACACGGCTCTCTGGAATACCTCATTCTGATTGATCAATTGTAGCACTTATCGGTCAAATGCTTATAATGTCTAATAAACTCTATAACTGACCACTGTCCCAGGCAACTGATTTCCTGTACAGCTGTGTTTGTTTCATGTCTCTCTTATCATTTTACAGAGTATTTCTTCTCACAGAATGTAATTTGGATGTAATTATCTATTGTGAAAGAAGCCATGAAATAAGAGCAATTACAGAAGACAGACACCATGATCTCACCTTCCACCACATCTCTCTTGTAATCACTGTCATTGTCGCTGTCTGTCGGCCGATAGTAGATGTAGAATCCCTGGATGGGTGTGTTGTTATTACTGGAAGGAGTGTACTATAAAAGAGAGTGGGGGAAAAAGCAAATTAGGGCCTATATATTTGTTTGTTTCTTCAATATACTATATGCCATCAAAAGATAAGAACCTAAAAGTTTAACTAGAATCAACACATCCTACCTAATTATGTCATTTTACTTGCACTATAAACAGTCCTCATTTAGTTTTACATGACCACGTCCAATCTTTCACTGAACCTTAAAATGATACTTTCTTTGGAACTGTTACTTTAAGACTTCTAGACGTAGACAAAGTTTTTAGCTAAAGAGCTAGTTAAAACAAAAATAAAATTCAGCTTTTATTTCCACACCCTCATGTCATTTCAAACATGCATGATTTTAGCAGATTGATCTTGGTGTTCTCTTCCATGCAATGAAAGTGAATAGGGACCAACTCAAAGCATTGTAATGGAATGTTTGCTAGTGTCAATGTCCAATCTTTTGAAAGTAGTTGTTGACCAAATTCACCAAACGATTCGTTTGAACACTTGATTCAATACAGGATCCAAATAATCAGTCAGTAATTACATATCACACAACATTTTGTATGGTCTGAAATGATGTACAACCAGTACATTCTTCCACAAAACAAATTCAGAAATGAAGGTAAGTTCATTTCTAGATGGACTTCTCCTTTAAGAAACATCAAACCTTTTCTTCTCATGCATGTCTTCTAAAAATAGTTAAACTCAGTCAGTCCGTTGCACTCGTTCAGACAGGATAAGGACTCCTAATCTGTTCCTAAACTCACACACTTTTTCCTGCAAAACTGCATCAGTAACCATTGCCAATTACAGGTCTGTTTGGACATTCTGGGGTAACTCTCTGGGGCTGATGGGAAAGCTACAGCACCTGAAATACTCTGCTAACGTGCTGAAAAGCACAACTGGCACTGCAGAGAAGACCAAACCGGAGAGTGAACTTGTTATGTGGTTAGTTCTCGACACTTTTTACGCTCTCATTTTCGAATTAAGCATGAAACGTGAGTGTAATTAAATTGGCCATTAGATATAAAAGGCATATGTCTAAAACATTAACACAAACACACACATGCTAGTTTCAACCCCTGAGCTGCTAATATGAGGTTCAGGGTTATTCCTTCAACAGGCCAGAAACAGAAACAGCATTTGTTTGTACAAGTGGTGAGACCCTTTTTAAGATTAATGTGCTAATAATACACATACAGAAGCATGGAATGATAGAAAAACTCACAGTTTATTCAGTGATGAGTTACTGAGTGCCTGACAGAAACTGTTCTCTGCCTGGCTGTCTACTGCTTCTACAAGCAACTGCCTTGATTTTAGCCAGAACGATAGTGTATATTTTGTTGCCTACTGTTAGCAACAGCCTTTGTATCAGCAGTGCTGCTTAAATTGGGCAGCTCAAGTTTTGGGGCAGAGTTAGTGTACATTATTTGGCAGACAGTGTAAATGTACTGCATGTAATGTCTGTTCACAAGTATACTCACAGTCCAGCGTAACATGATCTGAGTATCGCTGACAGCTTCGGTGAAGGAGATGTGAGGGCCAGTGATCGGACGGTTTGAGACGGGAGGACTCGACAGGGACACCTGGTACGGCCTGGAGGTGGCGCTAGCAGGGCTTTCACCATAGTTATTCATGGCAATGACGCGGAAGCGGTATGTGGAACCTGTCACGAAAAGATTTATTAGACCAAATGAGACTTTTATATTTTTGTCATATGCTCATCATACATTTAGGTCCTCGGTAATTTGGACCAGATTTGGATGTGGTTTTCTTAGGTTTGCAGATTTTCAAGTGCATGTCATGTGCAACAGGATCTACACACAGAGCTCATCTTTGGATGGAATAAAATGAATTAATGGAATAAAAAATTAATTACAGATTGTTAAAATAAATAATACTAACACTTTAGTTTGGGGGGGGGGGGATATTGCATATTGGCTGTTTTTTAGTACATATTCTGCTTGACCTTAATCTACATCCCTTAATCCTACCCCATACCTAAACTTTACCACTACCTTACTAACTATTAATAATAAGCATTAATTATAAGGTTATAGAGGCAAAGGTTGTATTTAATAGTTATTTAACTGAGAATTGGATCCTAAACTAAAGTCTGATGGTCAAACTTTATTTTAAGGTCCAATTCTCACTACCAACAAACAATTAACTATGACTTTTGCCTCAAACTCCTAATTTACTGCTTAATAATAGTTAGTACGGTACAGTAGTCATTCAGTTTAGGTATTGGGTATGATTAGGGATGAATATGGTCATGCAGAATATGTGCTTAATATGTACTAATAAACAGCTATGTTAATAATAGGCATGCTAATAAGTAACTACTTAATAGTGAGAATTGGTCCCTATACTAAAGTGTTATCAGTGTGATCCAAATAATATACATTATTAGTCCAGTGTTTTAATTAGTAGTTTTTAAAGAATTCTCTTTTACTCAGCAGAACTATTGTGAAATATTTTTACTATTTAAAATGACTGCTTTCTATTTGGATATATTTTAAATTGTAATATATTCCTGTGATCAAAGCTAAATTTTTAGCATCATTACTTCAGTCTTCAGTGTCACATGATCCTTCAGAAATCATTCAAATATGCAGATCTGCTGTAAAAGAAACATTTTTATTTCTATAATCAATATTTAAAACAGTTGAGTAAATTTTTTTAGGATTCTTTAATGAATCGAAAGACTTAAAGAGCAACATTTATATGAAATAAAAAGCTTTTGGTAACACTTTACAGTATAACATTCAAAAGCTTAGAGGTTTTTTTATACTTTTATTTAGCAAGGGTGCATTACATTGCTCAAAAGTGATGGCAAAGGCATTTATAAATTTACAAAAGATTTCTATTTCAGATAAATCTTGTTCTTCTGAACTTTCTATTCATCAAACCTAAAAAAACTACTTAGATGTTTTCAACAATAATAAATGTTTTTGAGCAGCAAATCAGAATATTAGAGTGATTTCTGAAGGAAGTGACAATGCTTTTTGCTGTACTTTGGATCAAATAAATGCAGGCTTGGTAAGCAGAAGAGACTTCTTTGAAACACATTAAAAATCCTACTGTTAAAAACCTTTTGATTGGTATTGTATTTAAATAATATGTCTGGGGAACATTTTCCAACCTGTGGAAATCCTGGTGTAACCTTACCCGGTTCCAGGTTGCGCACTTCTACAGACAGTTTAAGTGGTGAGATATTATCAGCCGCGATGATCCAGTCCCCACTTCTGCCCTGCTTCTTGTACTCCACACGAAAGGCCGTGATTGGAGAGCCACCATTGGCTCGTGGGATCCAATTGACATAAACAGAGCTTTCTGTAGCCATAGAGATAGTTGGGCGGTCTGGGGCCTCGGGAACTTAGGGATGAAACCAACCAATTAGAAGTTAAAAAAAAAAAAAAAAAAAAAAGTAAACGCAAACTGTAAGATCTAATTATTGTGTCTTCCAAAAATAAACAGCAGTTTTCATGTCAAGTGCAAGATGTAACCTCAACATCCATCAGTGAAAAGACCAAAAGAGCAGACAAAGATAAAATAAACCAACACACACACACACAACAGACCGACAGCATGCCAGAGTCAATTGAGTACTTACTGAATGGGCTCTGAGCCACAGACAAAGAGACGCAAGCAGAGAGAGAAAGACAGAGCAAAATTTATGCGGCAAATAAAATTGGGTCCATACCCATTAGAATTTAAATGTGCACACACACACTCAAACTCTAATTACAGAAATGCATCTCACACATCTATGAGTCTCTGTGCAGATTACTTCACCCAAAGTGAATATATATTCATCCATATGTTGTATTTTGACATGGAATACAAAAGAAGACATTTTGAAATATCTTCTTGCACTCTTTATCATATTTGAAGGCATATTATGACCAGAAAGTTATCATACAGCTTCAGATTAATTTTCTGTCTTTTTTGGTGCCTGGTCACATATGAAAAAATAAGCATGAACACTCTTCAAAATATCTACTTTTGTGCTCCACGGAACACATACAAGAAGATTTAAATTTTTTGGTGAACTACTCTTGGAGGGTAAGTACATTACTTATCATAAGAAAGCAGAAGACAGACCTTTGTGGTGTAATAGTGTTGGGGGACATCTCTTTACCTCGGTCATGTATGACCACTCCATAGTAATTGTTGGTGGTTTTATCTTCTAGTGCTTTCTCTGGAAGTGACACAATCGGAGCCTTGGAGGGGTTTTTATTAGAGGAAGTCCTTTCTGAGAGGAAGACAAAAAAAGAAAAGTTATATTTGATTCATAACGATGCTGTTGGTGATCATACTGTATTGTGATGGAAAACATGGTTTGGGCCTTTTCTCTTTTTTTTACTAAATAAACTAAATAAAGTTTTTCATTATGCTTAAAATGCATCATATATCTTTATTACTGTAATTTATGAAAACTTTAAATTAATTACTAACTAAAGTATAATGTAATATAATATAATAATCGGTACCATTTAAAAGTTTGGGGTTGGTAATTTTTTTCCCTTAAGCTCACCAAGGTGGAATTTATTTTCTACAATAAATACTGTAAACATATTAATATTGTAAAAAATAAATAAATAAATATTTCCATGACAGAAATCATACATCACATGATTCTTCATAAATCATTCTAATATGCTAATTTGGTGCTCAAGAAACTGTTATTATATCATCAATGTTGAAAACAGCTGTGCTGCTTAAATTATTTGTGGAAATCATGCCACTTTTTCGGGATTCTTTGATGAATAGATAAGGAACATACTTTATTTGAAATGAAACTATTTTTTTAAATAATAAAAAAAAAAAACTTACTGACCCCCAAACCTCTGAATGGTGGTGTATATGTAATATGTGAACCCAAAACACAATTCTTACCTACTTTCCACTGCTCAGATTCACAGAATTATGATCTAGTTCTGAGGTAATCAAAGCCAAACAGCTTTGGAAAAGTGAAAATGAGCTTCAGCTGGGAAAAATGCAAATTGTATCCTCACCCTTTCCAGTGCGGAAGGTCAGCATGGCAGGCTGACCCTCTCCTGCAGCGCTGCGGGCCACCATCAGGACCTCATACAGGCTGGACGGCTCCAACTCAGACAGGGGCAGGGACTTCTCACTGCCTGGCACGCGCACCGTGTGCCAGTTCCCCACCACATGACCCATGTCGTCCACCTACAGGGACATTCAGCACATGCACAGTCAAGAGACAGTCTTACCTTATGTAGTGATCTCATGTACCTTTCAGCCCTGATATTCTGTCCCTGACTGCACGTGCTGCATGTAAAGGTCAACAAAGAACAGTAACATCTTTCTTATTCTCCTACTCTGAATCATGTCAAAAGATCAACCCACTCAACTATTCCTGAGAGCGCAAGCTGTGTCACTTTTTCCTGAGCCAATGTGACAAACGCTGCCAATGCAATCTTGAAAAGAACCAGAGCAGTTTTATTAGCCAAGGGAGCTTATTATTGAAGAAAACACAGGCTTTTAAAGAGGAAATGACCAACTTCTTACCAAAAAGCTCTTGGCTGGCAGATACTGCTGAATTGTGTTAGTGCTGACTTTTACAGTAAACGGCACAGGGCGTTGTTATGAGTGTGTGCTCATTCTCAAATCTATAAATCTGACCTGATAACTAACGCCAGGGGAAAGAAGAGGGTGGAGCGCGATTCAGTCATTCTTGACGAGGTAATAATTACCTACATTTTGTGCCTCACTTAAAAAGTACATCAGTAAAACATTCACAATAGAAAATCTGCAAGCATACTCTGATTTCTTACCTTGCGGTATTTAACGAAGTATGCATTGATAGGGATGCCCCAGTCCCGACCTGCTCGCCACTCTAAATCATACATGTTGGGTTTGTGTGTTTGCGGTGGGCTGATTATGATTGGTGCTTCTGGCGTAGGTTGGTCGCTGATTCTCTCGGTGGGCTGTCCTGTAGTTTCACCAATCACCTTTTCCCGTATGGAGGGGAACAGTTCATCACCCTCATCACTCTGGATAGGGTGGACAGAAGGCTGCGTCTTCATGGGAGCTACAGACATGGAACTAAACTGGGGTTCTACAGGGCAAAAAAGAAGTTTTGGTCATGCATCTTATCTTTATAATTTTTTTTCCAGATATGCTTTTTATTTTTAATAGTTAATTATCTTATTCTTAAATGTTATTCGTATTACCAGTACAATGTTTTAAGGTGATGTTATTACAGTGTAATTACACAAACAAGTACCAAATAATATTAATTAACAACATTACTGTTATAACTATAGTAAATACAACATTTTAACAAAATAAAGTGTTACCATTTTGCTTTTCAAATAGCATAAGTTAATAGTATTGAGTTAATTAAACACAGCTATAGCACACTCTGACTGGCAATATGCAATGTTAGAAACTACTTTTCCAGCTTTTCCACTGGCATTAAAATAAAAAGCTAATACCTCCAAGGAAACATAAAATAAAGCTCTTTTATTAATTTATTTATTTTTATTGACCTCCACCAGAATGGTCCACTTGGGAATCTGTGCTTCTGACTCTGGCTTGGCAGCCGATCATCTGAGCAAAATTTTTGTGAACTTGGATTTAGTGTAAGGCGACATAAACCATATATATATATTATATATATATATATACACACACACTTGGATTCATTTTACATGAGAATAGCTGTTCACCATGCATGTTGTATACATGTTACAAAATTCATGTCACCGCAGGGTAAGGGTCAGATAGCAATTGAGTAATCCTAGCTTAACAGCTGAAAAGCAGTTGCAGGAGAGGTGAGGCTTGTTGCTGGTTCTTAGGGTCTCTTATTCGTAGTTGTTGGGTGTGTGGCACTGGTTTACCTTACAAAACAAACAGCCCCAGAGTCAGTAACACTAGAGCTCAAACTGGGCCCGACGCCAGCCGCCACACATTCCACCCTTCGGCCATTAAAATACCAGAGCGAATCAGAGCCCTGCACCAGCTCACAAACCCACCTTCCAATCATGTCCTGTTTGAGCCATAGGGCACGCCATGAATGCTTTATGGGTAAGCCACGGTCTTACACCTGGCATCTGAAATGAATGAAGAGTACTATGTTTTTGAAGACATTTTCAGTGAAGCAATGTTACACACTGAAAAGTGACTCCTTTAAAGTAAGTCTACGGGCCTGTCCCAATACCAACACTTGCGTGCACGCGTCTGGAATTGCACAAGACTGTTCAAGATCTGAAAAATGCCAAACCTCGGTGCCCTCAACACACACTATTAAGTCCACATCATTTCTAAAACCACATATAGGGACATTATTTAGGTTAAGTAAAATGTAAAAAAGTAACATTTTCTTGGTGCAGAGATTAGTATGTGTATTTTGTAAAATGCTTGCAACTGTCTGGACTGCTGAAAAGACATTTAGAAAAGTGCAATGTGTTGAAAATGTGTATATAAAGCTAAGTCAAAAGTGAGAAGTTTACTTGCATTATTCCAACACAATTATGCAGGTCTGTCCCATCAGGTAATCAAAATTTGTTCAGATAACTTGCAGTCTTCACGCTTACTTGGCACATTTCTGCTATCATCCACCGGACAATTTGATATATAATTCATTTCTTTAGCACCTTACACATCAGTTACGTGTCTGTTCAATTCCCTAATCATAAGTATGAACAATACTAATTTGCGATGCTTGCCTTAGCAAACTCCACTGATGAAGGCATGATACAGTAAATATTGTTCTGACTCTTTGATCTTCTCTCTTCTTCTGTACTGTAAGTCTTTCTACTTTGTGACTCACATGTGCCTAAATATGTGCGATCATTAATGACTGGTTTGGTGAGAGGAACAATCAGGCCTCAGACTGCGCTCAGGCCGTACATCATCTCGACTCACCCACTGTCAACAAGGTCTCTGCCATGGCAGATCCAAGCTCACTGGAGGCCTAGCACGTGTACCGCCCAGCGTAAGCAGCAGTCTGAACGTACAGGTTGCTGCTGCCAGGTTGAAACAAGGTAAGCCGGATAGCGTTGTCAACTGGCGACCTGCCTGCCACTGGGGGCTGAAGTAGCAGGACGGAATGTGTGGTGACTGGACCGACAGAGTTGTACCAGCGGATAACAGGAAGTGGTTTTCCACAAGAGAGAATTACCCTTCACATAGATGCCGCTTTCAGGAGAGAACAGGATTGTGGGCTTAGAAATTGCCACCTATGAGACCTCATGAAATCAAAATTTGACTTTTGTGGTGTTTTAGTTAAGTATCCTCAGCTAAATCTAAAGCATTAAATTCACAAAGTGTTTTCCCAGGCCCAGAGCTGATCACGTCTAACGCCGTTTCTTCTTTTTCCAGCAGCCTACGGATCACGTATCTATCTCAAATCTTGCCGTTAAACATAAACAACTCTGCTTTTACACTGACCTGCATTTTATCAGTGCGAAATAAATCACCCTTGTAGCCGAGCCAGGAAAAAAGCGATACGAGCCAACATTTGGAAAAGACCTCCGTCATGTTTTATCTGTTCTGAAGTCTGCATATCTCTAAGCTTATCAATCATGTTTGGAGACACAGAGCAAGGCTGAGGAATAGCCTCAGAGGAGGGCAGGGGAGGCTTGTGTGTGAGAGAGAGATGTGTATTAATAAATATAGGGCTAGTTGTGTGTGATGTTGACAGCTGGGTGGTCTGGTCCTCATCATAACCTTGTGCAGTTACTCCTTACATTCCGCTGTCCAAGAGCTTATCCCCAACAGCACGCACAAAGCTCACTCTCACAGCCTTCTCATTGCCAGCCAAATACACCCGCCTCAACTCCCCCTTCTGCAGCCAAACTCCAGCTAAACTCTCTGCCCTGCTGGAAGAATATACTGCCACAACTCACTGTATGGTAAACCTGTGTCTTCGGCTACTTCTGCTAGTAAAATTCTCTTTTAAAGATCATTGAGGGTGTTGTGGGTAGTATCCAGGTTTTTATTAAGGTGTATTTATTAGGGTGCATTGGAGCATCGTCTTACCTGATTCAACACTGAGTCTTCCAGACGATTGTGCAGAGCTAAATCCGTTGTCAAACAGGCACTGGTAGATTCCCTGATCTTGAACCATTACTGAAGGGATGTGAAGAGAGGGGCCAGCGATTTGGAGGCGGGGTGAGAATGAAAGGGGGGCGGAGTTGAGGAGCCATGTGATGCTGGGGATTGGACTACCATTGGCAGCACAGGTAAATTTCACGGAGGAGCCCACTGTCACAACCTGATCTGACATACCTTGCAGGACACTTACTTGCGCTGTAAAGAGGGGAAATGCTGGAGTTAATATACACATAACAGAATGATCCAACTATTCTCCATAAACTACTAATTTTGTGTTTCTTTCTATATTTCTCTGGGATATTCCTACATCTGATCATTTCCAACATTTGATCATTTTGTTGTTCGTTGTTAGGAAGTATGTATAAAGAACAAAAATGCCAATGCTATCACTTTATAAACAGGTTATTATTATGGTTTAAGTTTCCAAGTTGGACATCACGTCCCATTATATTGCATATTTCCTATGTATGAAAACTAGAAATTTAGATTTTTTCCAGTTAAATGAAACAGAACAATTCAGACCTTTCATGCAAGGAACATTACCCAGTGCTTCCATATAAAAGTTCTTGAGCTTGAGAAGAACCTGAACTATGTGGATTAAGCTGCCCAAACATTGGTAACATGATGAGTTATTAATATTAATTCCTTACCAAGCACATTCACAGTGTAGTTGACACTGACCACAGCTCCATGGTCAGTCAGAACAGAGCAGCAATAACGTCCTCCATCACTCAGCTGAACATCATTTAACACCAGGTTGCTTTGCAACAAAATCCATTTGGAGTTCAAAGAAAGCTCCACTCCATCTTTAATCCATTTGACTTTTGAGGAACGACTTCCTGATACGACACACTCAAGGGTCAGAGATCCAGATTGGTCCACTGTAAAATTACGAGGGGTGATGGGATAGACAATCCTTACAGGTGAAGAGCTTTCTGAATCTACATGAAAAGAAAGAGTGCAATCCCATTAATCCTTCATTCAGAAATGTAAATACTTTAACAGTATATAACCATTGTCTAACAAAAAAATTATTTTATAGCAAAACTTATACAGTATGAACTGTATGAGACAGATAACTAAAATCTTTGTGATACCTACAAAAACAAGTAGAGTTTGCTCAACCAACCTCTGACTATGAGTTTAGTGCCATGAGCCTCTACTTGAGTCTCTCGAGTTAGAGAATTATAAGCCCCACACTTGTACATGCCCTGATGTTCTGAAGACACTGACACAATCTGAAGGTTCCCGGAGGGCAGGATTAAATACTCGTCTGAAAAACCAACAAAAGAAACAATATCTCAAAGTGTTCAACTGTATATTTATAGTTTCTGGAGGGTTTTGCATTTGAAGCAGTCTAGTCTGTACCTGTAGACTGTTCCAGCCATTTCCCCCGTATCCGGAAACGTGGCAGAGCAGGTGGATTGCTGCGAGGAAGTGGGCATTCGATAAAAGCGGTTTCGCCTTTGTTTACAGTAAATGTCCTCCGATGGGTCTCTGCAAACCTCTCAATATCTGAATGAAGAAATCAAAAGAGAAACAGATGTAAAACTATTTATATGACTAAGTAATGACTTTCAGTTAAAGAAAGAAGCTGTGTAGTCCTATGAGAGAAATTAAACTGGAAAAGCTGGTCTACAGTTATACAGTTTAGCAATCATTCTATCTGACCAAAGAATGTGGCAACTGACCCATCAGAATCAAAGATTTGCAAGAGCTGTGTAATAAACGGGTATATTCTTTCATAGCAGCAGCAGTTCATACAAAGACCTTCTGTCAAAGATGTGTTTACATTGGATTGTGAGTGGCAGAGAACATGTGCTTTCCACTGAATAATGCAGCCTTATCTGCAACCCTGATCAGGCCCTGGGTCGGCTGCCGGGGGGTTTGCGTCCGATAGGGCGCCCTTCCCGGCATCAGCTCTCGGTACGACACAGGAAGCCCCCAGGCTCATTAAGGATACTGCTGAAGAGGTGTCTGGAAAAGTGCCAGACTGAAAAGAAAGAACCATTTCCTTCCCCTCCAACACTCATCTACGGTTGGCCATTCTAACAGTGTTAATGGCTCGAGAAATCCGCCTTCTGATACTTCCTGTCTTTCTTCTCCAGCGACCTCTTTGAAGTGCATTCTTGTAAGAGTGTTGTTCTTACAGCTGCGCTGAAAGTGTATTTGTCAGCATGCTATGCGTGTGATGAAACGTGCCTACCTGCAATGCGCACTCGTGCGTGCCGGCTGATGATGGAGCCTGTCTCGGACTGCGCCAAGCATTGGTAGGAGCCCGTGAGAGCTGGTTGGAGAGATGACAGAGAAAGGGAGCCTAGACTAAGTTCCACTCCAGACTGGTGGCTAGGGTCTAGTGGTTGACCCTGAAACAGCCAGCTGATTCTGGCGGTGGCTGGACGCGCTGTGCAACGCAGGTGGACGGCACTGCCCTGCTTTTGTACCACAGAGAGAGGCTCCACACGAAAAGAGAGAGACAGGACAGCTAAAAGAGAAAGAGACAAAAGAAAAGAAATACATCAACAGACCATAATCCATAAATGTTCCTCCTTCAGCTTGCTGAGAAGACATGTCATTGCACTCAGCATTTAAAGTTTAATGGCTCGACTTGGGTGTTACTAACATGGGCAATTGAGGAGCAGGGTATGGCAGACACACAGCACAGCGGACAGTAATCTTAGGCCCCTGTCCTCCATGACGCTGTTTCACCTCTGTGCACTAACCTGGGGCCTCACACACACCCCCTCCACACACACTGCACACCTGGAACACATAAAAACAAACATTGGGAACAGTCATGGGCAATACAATATTTGAAAAGACTGAACATGGTCAATGATGGTTTAATATTGTTCATGCAATAGTTATAACAACAATGGCTGTTAGCAGCAAAACATGAAAGGTGGAAACATTATTTTGTATTGGTTATAGATGAAAAAATATATAATTCTTCGTAATTCGGTTGCATGTCTCAGGTGGTTGATATGGTGTGTCTCTCTAACACTTTGGTGTAAAAATATGGTTTAGGTCACTCCTTTAATGCAAGGTTGTAGTAATTTTTAACTCATATTATTATTAGGCAATGATAAAACTGCCAAAAAAAAAACTCACTTTGAAGGCCACAGCACACGCAAATGTAGCATTCATGACTATAAGCAAACGACAACAGATGCAAAAAAGTTTATTATTTAGGGGTTTGCTCAGATTGCTAAAGTATAAATGCCTCAACAAGTACCAATAATAAAAATTACCCAGACACCTACTCTTTCTACAGATAGCACTGTTTTCATCTTCTATCTGTAGCGGGGTTGAGGAACTCAGCTTGTAGAAGTTACAAAATGTAACATTTCACAGTTAATCCTAAACAACACTTTCAATAACCTTTATGACACATCCCCTTACACACGCCTTGATCTCCTACAGCCTTCCCCCAAAGAGAAATTTCTTTCTGCTGATCTACGACCCATTCCCACAGAGCGCTTCTCCAGTGAAACAGAAATTCCTGAACTTGTACGCCCCCTCACCCACCCTCAACCTACAATCCTTCTCTCCTCCCTTGCTCTCTTTTGCTCCTTCATTTCTCCTTCATTCGAAGAGTCTGCTTGTGGTCTACTCTTAATATCACTATCCTGTCACAGTGCACTGCTTTCTCACAGACTCACTGTAGCCTGAAGAGCCTCCACATGGCTTTCACACACTCACACACAGTCTCAAACACCCTAAAAAGAAAGACCAGGGGAGCGCCCAAAGGGTGAGACACGGAAAAGAGTGAAAGGATCGTAATTAGGAGCATTCCTCTTTGCTTTTGAACCCATCCCTCCCCTAGCGCCAGTCCTCTGTATCTGGGCTGCGTTAATCCGGAGGGCCTTTGATCACAGGCTCCTGGTCTGTGAGTGTGGTTTGGGCCACAGGGCTGGCGGACAATGGCCGCCCAGCTGTGATATTCACACTGTGGGTGCCATGGGGCTCTGTGCTCGGCCCAACATCAGCCCACAGGACAGGCCACTCGACTGGGTCAAATTAAAGAGGTTATGTCTGGGTGAGACCACTAAAGCTGAACAAGTCTGTGACAGGACACACACGCTCAAATTTACTCACATTCAAACATACTAAATCCTTCTCTTGTGTCACTTATTCCAGCAGTGCTTGCTATAATAAGTGGCATTATTAGCTACCACTTCTTATAGTGTGTTAAAAACCTGACAGCTGACTTAACTGTAATATTAAAAAAAATATTACACTTAAGTCAGGAGTGGGCTTTTTCGTCAACTACCTAGCAACCATTCAAACCAAGCAACCAATCCACCAAAATGATGCCCTGGCAACCATAATATTGTGCTAAAACAAAAGCATATTAGTAACCATGCTGCAACTGCACACAACATCTTTGGACAAGTACTGAACACAGTTAATAGTTGCATTCTGAAAGAATCCATTATCCCATCATTCATTTTAGCTGCAGTGACACCTACAGACCCTCTTTGCAAGCATCAAACATGCACATACATACATATCATCTCCCCCGCCCCTTGTGGGACCACTCAGAGGAAGGTGAAGTAGGAAACACAGGAAATAATAAACTCTCCCAGCCTCCTGCTCACGCCCCCTCTAAAGCCAAATGTCAAAGGTCAGCGGAGAGCAGAAAGTCAGCGGGTGTGTCAGTTGTGGTCCCGCCCCTTGGGGTCACCCCAAAAAACAGGGTCTGCACTTGGCAAGAACAAAATACAGCACAGAATGCAAGGAGGCTGCAAGGCAGATGAGTGTTTAATAAATCTACACACTTCTGAAAACATATTTCTAGATATAAAGTAAATATTTACGCAATTTATGCAATGGCTATTTGTGTGCATGGTTTGTCAGCCCAAGAAATTCTAAGGGTAACGTGTCTTGTCCACGAGTCCCAACAAGCTGCAGTGCCCCAATGCCATCAGTGGAAACAATCTTCTCACTCCCACAATAATAATAATATATAATTACAACAATAACAACAGCCTTAAATGACACAATGGCAAAGATGAGCAGCACTGGCCCATGTGTACATAGAAGGTAATGGTATGTACCCTTGGAGGGTTGGGTATAACCCTGAATAAAGATATTTGGTGTGAGGAGTGACGCTGCGCCTCTTGCTATCTCTGCAACAGATCTGGCATGACGAGGAAACACAAGCATCATTCCTGTGTTTTATCTCTTTGCCTTTCTTTTGACATCCGCCTGTATGTACTAGGCTCAGGGCAGACAGACACTTTGTAGGATATCTGCTGTCCTCCATCAGAGAGAGAGAGACAGGCAGCTACTACTATATGCAGGCAAGAGAGACAGCAGGGAATTGGAGCAGTCTAGAGCCTTCAATAACAGAGACAGAAGTATATAGAGAGAGACAGAGCGGGTAGCGGAGTGCTGAGACATGTCTGATAGTAAAAGGGAAGGGAAGTCCCCTATACCTACTGAAGATCTCCATCACACAGGCCACATCAAAAGAGAAGATTAATGGCAAAAGGAAAATTGTGCAGAAGGAAGCAAGGGTTTAACAAACAGAGAGAATTACAAACATTAGACTGACAGCGCCTCTATTTATGTAACATCACTGTACTGCCAATGACTTGAGAAAGAATGCTGGCCAAAAAAAAATGGCTGAGAAAAAAAAAAAAAAAAAATTAAACCTATGGCTGAGAAAGCTTTACTCTTGGCTGTCCAATCATCGCTAGAAGAACCTGCTTAAAAGTATGAAATAGCTTTGACCAATCATGAGCAGTCTACAATCAGGAGATACATTTGGCTGAATTTCCCAGAAATGCTCAACAGTCAGCTTCACGTTTAGCTCTATTAAACACTTTAATTAAGATTAAAGGTATTGGTAATGTTTCACAGCTGATGTCTCCAGAAACCTCTAGACCAGGGGTTCTCAACCCTGGTCCTGGAGGGCCACTATCCTGCAGAGATTTGCTCCAACCTTAATCAAACTCAACTGCCAGTAGCTTACTAGGAATACTAAACAGTTTAATTAGCTGGTTCAGGTGTGTTTGATTGGGGTTGGAGTCAAATTTTACAGGACAGTCCCCTAGGTTGAGAAAGCCTGCTTTAGACCAAGGTTTTAGTTTAAGCTCGTCATAAAGCCTGGTGGGGATGCTAAAGCACAACAGCATCCCATCCCAAAACTAAATATACACTGGTCATCAGTAGGGCTGAAATCACACACCTAGTGGAATTTATCACTGATTACAGAACCGGCTATACTGACAAGATGTGCATTACATATCGCACAATGATTATCGTGCAGCCCTAGTCATCAGGTGTATTTGGTTTACAGGGCAGGATCTTTGGCCAGCATGCTACTCCAGAGTCTCCAAACATTGCAGAAGACTTCTCCTGCATCTCCTTCTCTTTATATTCTGTTTTTACAATTCCAAGCTTGATTGAGGACTTTCTCAAGCCAAAAGAGAAAATACACACACACTGAGTGTTTTTCTGAGAGGCTTCCAAAGAGCCTGATCAAACAGCAGTCCAACAAACCCACAGGCAGTTGATGATCATAAATCTAACCTTATCAGTTGTCAGAGTAAAAACTGTTTTTCCTTTCTGTTTTCTCTCTGGAATGAGGGAGCAAGTTCAGGGTCATACCTGAGATCCTGCCAAAGTGCAGGTAAGGAAGACAAGACTCCTCGGGATGTCTAAGAGCATCCATACTTAAAAATGCTATATTCCACAGTTTCACAAAGACTCTTTCCAGCAATTAATTAATGTGCTGTACAGAGTATCCACACTGAAAATAAAAGTGGCTCTGATACCCTCATATCTGCATATGACAAATACCCTCTGCATAACACTCTGCTGGAATGCTGGGGCAATCTTGCAGAAAGATGGATGCAGCGTAAGCAGAAAATAACATAGGGTGACAGCAAGGAAAATAAACAGTCTGACAAGCCCCTAGGTGTGTGTGCAAAGGGGGCGGGAAGTGGCACCTGCAGTCCTATAAAAAAGGTGTGAACAAGTATGAGTCTTTCTCTGCAGGCAGTGCTTCAAGTGTCATCTGCCCTCTGCCCAGATCCCTGTCATATTGAGTAAACATGGACAAAAGACCCCACAGGGCTATAAAAGAACAGGTCACAGGTAGAAAGGTAGAGGCCTCAACTTCATGGATAAGAAACAAACAAATCATTTGAATGGCTATGGTTATTAGGCAATGTAGAAAACAAGGACACACAAAGCAGAGGAACATGCGGGGCACGAGAAAGAGACAGAGACTGAAAAACAGATGTCAAAAGACAGTGAAACCATAAGAGGAGCAGAAGAGTGAGTGAATATTTTTTCTGATAGACTGATCTGACCCTATGTGGTAAGGTTGATACTACTGCCATATCCTGAACCTGTCCACACTCGCCCCCCACAAACCCTGACAGAGGAGCCGCTCTCCATACATTCCACAGAGAGAGAAAGAGATGAAGGAGAACTACAAAGTACAGAGGCTACAAAAATAAAACAATTAAAAAAGAAGAAAAATATGACAAAATAAGAAAGGTGGAGTAAGTAAGCGAGAGAAAACTGGGGCAGGAAGAACAGGAGGTAGGAGAGTCAGAGGAAGGGAGTGCCAGTAAGGGGAAAAAAAAGGATTCATCAGGAGGTGAATACTTGCCAAACCTCAGTTTATTTCCCCAGATAATGCCTGACAGACAAACTGTGTGAACCTTGCTTGTAATCCTCCCAGTCAACTGACAGTACGACTGTATGTCTTGACTTGGTGCAATCCGAAAAACCTGGCAAGCAAAACAGATCAGGAAAGGGAGAAAGGCTAAGAGATTGGGAAAGGGGGTGGGAACCAAGGCCTAGTACGGATGACCCAAGTTCAGCTATAACAGGCTACTACTGGTCCAAGTGGCAGGAATGAGGGCAGCTCCAGGCCATGCAGATGGGACTAATGAATGGAAATACTGGGCCTCTGAACTGAGCAGTGATTAAAGGGAGCAGACATTATTAAAAAGAGAGAGAGAGGATGAGGAACACAACTGAGAGAAAGTTAGAGACATCTGTAAGGTACTAAGCATTAAAAAGGGAGCATTTATTCTTTCCTTTTACCATGAGCTGAGATGGAAATCAGATTGCAGTTAGGCGGTGCTTATCTGCAACCAGAAGCCTTAAAAGAAAGGGTAAACAGAGGTTAACCTTCAACTGCTCTCTTTACTGAAAGAGTGGGTGAGTATGTACAGTATGTGTATGAAGAGGCATTACATCAGGAGTTTGATGCTACTTCCCCGGACCGGCCTCCTCCAGCTGTAAAATGCAGCTTGTCTCTGTTGACAGGAAATTGTATCAGAGTGTACTCAGCGCAGACAGCCCTTGGGGTGAGATGCTCATGGGGTGACGGGGCACAGCC
This sequence comes from Enteromius mattozi, assembly GCA_032359235.1. Classification (NCBI taxonomy): domain Eukaryota; kingdom Metazoa; phylum Chordata; class Actinopteri; order Cypriniformes; family Cyprinidae; genus Enteromius; species Enteromius mattozi. The sequence goes on along the minus strand of JAUMHE010000071.1, from coordinate 3,784,790 downwards.
TGGACGACCATGGCGTGGTTAACGGTGAAAGGAAAGATGGTAGGGGAGGGAAGAAGACAGGAATGAGAACAGAGGCCCCAGGGATCAGACAGTCACCTCTAACAAAGCACTGTTTACCAAGAACACACACATCTCCTTCCCGCCTCTCCCTCCCGGGGGGATTCTCAGCAGAAAAAACCCGGTCTACCTCCGCCTCTTTCCCATGAGTGCCAGGCCTCAGACCAGGGAGACAGTGCTAATTCCTGCCCCGGGCAGCTTGGCCTTGGTCACAAACACTCCACACAGAGATAGCCCGGTGAGACGAAGTGGGAGGGAGACCCTTTTCCCCAGTACAGTACAGAAGAACCCTCTTAATTGGAGTTTGTTCTGTAGCGTCTTGTTTGCCTGGGAATAGGAGGAGGAGGTGGTGTGGAAGGGGAGGTGGTGACAGAGGAGGGGTGCAGAGGTAAGGGGGCCGTTTCCCAAGGTTTTCAACAACAGGGATTAGGCAGAGGACTGAAACTCAATAGGGTCGTCTCGGACACTGGAAATGGATCTCAGGGTATCCCACCGCACAAGGCCGAAGCCAAAACTGCAGAAAAGCAACACGCATAACTAACAACACCCACGGTATTGTGGGAGCTACAGAATATCCTTCCAGCTGAGTTCACAGCTACTCAGAACCCTCGAGGGGACGTTTGCACACAGGAAGGGTACTTCTAATGGAGAGGAGGAATGTTACAGACAGGAGAGACAGCGGTTCTGTCTGCCCAGAGGGTTTGCTGAGAGACAAAGTTGATAGGCAGGCTGTGCCAAGAGTGTCTGATTCATCAGCCAAGCAGTGGAGGATGAGAACGAGTGTGTATGTGAGGCGGTTAGAGTCGGCAGAGCATTGGATGACTTCTCCTGTCGATGCCAAGCGCTCAAATTCCAAAAGCTTTGACTTGAGAAAACAGTAACATGTCAGAGCCATGGCCTAGTTATATGCACACGTTCCAGACACATCAAGTTGTGGTGCTCATGTAAGAAATGCGCGTTTTAATCTCGACTCTACCCCATTCCCTCTAAATGCTCTTGCAAATTTAAAGACAGAGTCCAGTTTCTGAAAGCATGACAGCTGCAGAAAAGTTGGAGGCAGCTAGTGGTTTTCCTATATCTGCTTCAGCTCAGATTCAGTCCTCCCTCGCCCTCCTGGAATCCATCACCTCTCCATCACCATGGCAACTAAGCTGGACATACAGCTACACAACAGGTCCTGCTCAGTGTCCCGTCGATAGGTCTTTGGCCTCCAACCAAAAGCACTCACAGGGCAGGGACATATATTTGAAGTTGCGATTCAAAGCATGCACAAAACAAAAACAAGATGACAGCAGGATTTGAAATCTTCACTGGCAAATAACAGAGACCAGGAACGTCACTCTAACATTCATGCTGGCCAAAGACCCAAGAGTGTAAGAGACAAAATTCATAACTAGATAAGACTCAAACAAGAAAAAAAAGTATATAAAAATGATCAAGATTCATTGTGAATTTTTGACTAGTTTAAGGGTATAATGCTGTGCCTTTTCAACTCTTGGGTTTTCAAAATTGAAAAATTAACCTCATAGAACAAAAACAAACAAAATGTAAGAGGCTACGAAGGCTGAATTATACTTTCTGAGTGTGTTGAAAACCCCCCAAAAACATAAGGCCAACTCTCTGCCTTGTATGTTCAAGCTTGAGGGCTCTGAAATAAATATCCACTCCAAACATTGCCTCTGACTGAATCTATTTAGGTTGTCTAAATGTTTATCTGTCTTGTCTTGTAGCCCTCTGCAAGCCAAGAGGTCATGTTTTCCAGTGCTTCCAAAATAACAAAACAAATTGTGTGGTGTGAGTACAACAAACGAGCTTGTCTGAATTGCTATCACTGTCTGTCAGATGCTTGAATTTTCCATCATATTCAGATTTCCACTGTTCTCTTATCCTGAAGGTGAGCAGATCCGGGGCAGTGGGATCAGATGGTGCAAAGACCTAATAATACTAATGATTATAATACAGCTTGCACTCACTCCATCTGCATTATACTGTCCCACCACTGGAAAGAGAGCAGTAGCAGTACAGAATTGGGAAGCTTATAAAAGGCCTCATTCAGAGCACCAATGGATGAGGTTTTACAGACCAGGGGCCTGTACCATGATGGTGGCTAAACAAACTCAGAGTTACAGGATTAGTTTTGGGTTGACAAATCCAAA
>JAUMHE010000071.1:3751819-3767844 GCA_032359235.1 Enteromius mattozi | reverse complement strand
ATCAAAGGTGTTCACATGAACCAGACTCCAGGAGAGGAGGCGTAGACCTCTCCACACACAGGTCATGTATGTAACATGACTTTAAGATTTAAAGTCTGTTCGGCCCGGAGATCTTTCTCGCTCTAGTTCATTACCTCTCTTTTGCCCTCCTTTCCTCTGGCTTTGTGTTTTGGGCTGGTGGGAGTGTGTGTGTGCACGTGAGAAGGAGAGAGCTACTGCGTGGCGGGCTCACAGGCGTGGAGGGGTGGGGGATTCGAGGGGAATAATTTGACACAGTCTCATGTGAAAGGCCAGAAAGCGGGCAGTCCACAGGGTGCAGGGGTCTTCATACAAAAGAGTTTGGAGGGGGTCAGGCACAGCAGTGAGAGACTTAGAGAGGCCGGAGCCATGCTGGGAAGTGAAGCGGCTACACAGATTCCTCCCTGGCCCTGCAGTCTCTGTTTCTCATACCAACATGTCAGTTCAGAATGAGAAACTGTTCTGATGGCCATGCCTGCGTGCTTCTGAAAAGCATTTATTTTATGATTCCACTTTAGCGATGACTTTTTAAACCATATATGCAAATAAGAACATCAGAATCAAAATTTTATTTACCATAAAATATAGAAATGTAGCCTACCTGGGACCTTTTAGGACCTTCCTTTAATGACATTTAAGTCTATTTTTCTTCCTGTTTTCATTGCCACATTGCAACAGGATCTTATATTCATTATGATAATGCATAAAAATGAATAAAGTATCATTTAAAATGTCAAATATTTATACGTTTTGGTAGTATATGTGGTACATGGTTTTTATGCTAATTTTGATTATTTAATTCTTAAAATATTTACATTAAAAAGTTGCATATATCTATTTCACCTGTGTGTGTGTGCGTGCGTGTTGCTATCTATATAATCTTATTCATTGTTTTAAATGACATGAACTAAATCAATTCTTAACTAAATAAATATGTAATGCATGATGTTTTAATTTGTATGTTTGTATGTATTATGGCATTGATTTTATGAAATTTTATGTGATTTTAATATTTATTATTTAATTTTTAAAACTCATTGTACTGCAATAATATTTTAGTTGTAACACAGGAAAATAAAAGTCTATAAATCACCTTTATTATTATTATTATTATTATTGTTTTAGCTTATTTTATCATTTGGTTTGTAATGCGTACATATATATTTAAATAAAACATTTTTCCCTTTTAATTTAGGAGGGAACCTAGACATTTCGTTTGTGATTTTGTGGCTAGTTGAAAAGGAAAACACAAACAGCCCCCCAAAAATAAAATCATAGAAAAGGTACTTTGCATTCCAACTCTAAATCTTAAGCACCTTAAAATTAGCCACTGTATCAGAAATCCCCCTCACGCCCCCTCTCTAAGGTGCCCACCCCTTGGTCCGGTTTATTGTTTGCCTTGTCCGAGGATAATCAGGATCTGATCACTGTCAACAGAGTGTTTACGAGCTGCAAAGCAACACAGGGTAGTGTTGACTTTTCCAGCGGGGGCCGTGATGCTCCACTGTCTCTCCTCCTCTCCCACTATCAAAAGGTCATTAGAGATAGCAGGAGTGCCATCAGGGCTGTGGGTTAGACTCAGAGGTCAGAGGTCAGAGTACACAGCTAAATCAATCCTGGGAGAATCCTCAACCTCACACAGGAATGTGCATCCTTATGTCAAAGGTTAGCTTATTAAATCCTGCCTGTAAGAACTTATTAAATCCTACTGTACGGGTGAGAAATTAATTTTTTATGAATTTCTAACAGCAATATAAAGACACTTTGAATATACATTGTAGATGTAGAATAAACTTTATAATTCCTAACAGAAAAAAAGTGCAATGTTGCAGCAGCAGTAAAGTTGCTACCCGATGTTAAGTGTTTTGTATTGTGAAACAGGATATTTGTGATTTTGATCGAGTCATTAAAATTGGTCACTAGGTGGTCAAAGGAGAGAAAAGTCATTGAAGAGGCACACACTTTTGATAAAAAAATAAATACAAATAGAAACATCAAAGCAGAAAAGTGTATTAAAGTCAATTTCATGTTGGCTTAAACTATATAATTAAAATGTACAATTTACAAAATGCAAAATGGAAAAAAACAAAAGTACTAAATTGTTAATATAATTAATTAAATTGTTAAAAATAAGAAATACAAATGATATATACTTTTATATACTATATTATTTTATTAGTATTTTAATTGTACCAATTAGTCTAAACCCATTTAATATTTTCAATATCATATAATATAATATATATAATGCTCAATTATTAAGCTAAGTTTTTTTAAACCCATTAAAACATTAAATATAAAACCCATTTTGTGAAAGTTGCAACACACGTAACCAATATCCCCCAGAAAGGCCATGTATCTCTTAACTTAGACAGGTGTGTGTGTGTGTGTGAGAGTGAGAAAGATTGGAACACCATGACCCCCCACCCCCCACCCATCTGGTTTGTGCATCACTGTGCCGAAATTGTATTATCCATTTTGGCCTCTCTGGGAATTTCATCAGTATGTTACATCTCACTTATTCACTCATCTCTCTGCACTCTGTTCTTTCTCACACACATACTCACATGCATTCTTTCGGCCTCAAACATAAGTCATTCATACACATACACACACTCAGAAGCCCACTTGTTTCCCTGGAGAGTTTGCAGAGTGCTCGACTTATTTACTCCCCTCATCCTATCTTGTTCAGAGCAAAAACAACTCTGCTTAGTAAAAACGGCGATAGTTCTGTTAAAAAATTTAGAAAGCATCAGATTTAAGGCATTATAGGTGCACTTCTGATTCAAAAGCTGTTCTAAGTAAGCCTAGACTACAAGAGACCTTGTTTTACCTAAGGATTACATGTACCCTTCAGGAAAAAGGCAATCCCAGAATGCACTGCAATAAGCTCAGTGAATCTAAACATTATATAGCAGCAATTTTTGCACTACACAAATAATTCTCTAAACAAGAGACTAAAGTCATAATTGATTTCAAAAATATTACATTTTTAGGTACACAGACCTATATTTTGTCAAAACTCATTCATGTTTTCTGAACAGGAGATCAGACATAAAAAGAGCTTTTGAACCCTGCTGAAAAACCAGCATATGCTGGTTAGGTAGGTTTTGAAATTTGGCTTCTGGTTTAAGCTGCTCCTTTTGCTGCAAAGGACCGGCATCCCAGCTTCAAAACATACTTAACCAACATATCCTGTTTTTTTCAACAGAGGAGCATTGGGTCCATCCAATCTTAACTTTAGTGGAAAATGTATAGCCTAAAAATAATAAGTACAAGTTTATATGAATTAGCCACCAATTTGCCAAAAACACAAAAAAGTTACAAACTACCACGAGAGTATGTTGGTCCACCATCTTGGATTTCTTTTTCATTTCACTGAACTTGTTGCATCGCATTTTTGGATTGCCTTCTGTGTGAAGGACACATGTAATGCATATGCTTTAACTTTAACGACAGCCATATTCTTGCCTGATCAGGATGTTCCCAGAATGCAACTGTGTAACATATACAACATGGGGCAGCTTTAAATTTTTTGCTGTCTTTTCCTCTCTGGAGAACATTGCATGGATATTGTAGACAGGGTATCATTAAAGATAAGCTGGAAAGTGATGACACAACAGGGCTCATCCGTGATGGAGTGAGTGAATGTGAAACAAGGGAAAAAGAGGGGAAGGAAGCAGGTAAAGAGAGTCATCAGTCACAGGGTGCAGTAAAGTCTCCTTCAGTCTTGCAGTGTCGGCCTCTCTGCTGATTTATAGCACCGGGCGGCTGAGAACATCACAACACACTCACTCACACGGATACATGTGTGAGAGAACATGCGGAGATACACACATAGAAGTACGCATATGTGTTGCTGTAGGGGAGACAGGAAAGAGTATATATACACATACACACACTGCAAAAAAAATACATTTTATAAAAGTTATTGGTATTAAAATTTATTTAATAAATACAATTTATTTAGATGGATATTGTGTCAAAAATTCCTTTAAAATCCAATTTAAACTCATGGATATGACTTAACTATTTGCCATCACATTAAAATTACATATTAAAATATATTAAACCAGAAAAAAGTTCTTTCAAATTCTAGGAATATCTTTGTTTTTACTGTGTTTTTGATCAAATAATGCAGCCTTGGTGAGCATAAGAGACTTATTTCAAAAATCATAAAAATCACACCAACCCCCAACCTTTGAACAGTAATATAAATGCATACAATTACCTGGCCCTACTGCATTTTTACGGCAAATTAGAGTTAGATCACACACACAGAATGTCATTCAAACTCTCATTCACACCAGTGCTGATAATAAACTCTTCTTAAAACCTCTGAAATCCTCATTCATTTGCAAAAAGCAAGTAATTGGCTGGTTAGAGCACACATCACATAGGCAAACACTCACACACACATATGCTAATGCTCGGTTTCAGACACTCCCGCTTCTAATTGAACCACTAATCCCTCAAACTGAAGTACTGCCTTCTTTTCATCACATCCGTCAGCTGATGACACTCCATAACACCCCCGCTACACATACCTGCTCATGATCTCTGTATGAACCTAACCTGAGGGTGGATTCGAAGGGTGCACAGAGAGAGCCAAGTAATTAGATGACATCGGTTACTAGCTGTCAGGCAGCCGACGAACTGCAAACTAATAAAAGCAATAAAGGAGGCAGACACGGCTAAATGCCGTCGTGGTTGTGACTCTGAATGGGCTGAACAGATTTAGAAAATGAGCTGGATGAGTGGGATTACTGCTCACACACTCAGAGAGAGCGCTTATCGGCTCTCATTCACACCCGACAGAGACGGCTGGGTGTTGTCATGGTAACAGGAAGTGAGAGGCAAGCCTTCAAGATGGCCACCGACTTGTGAATGGGTGCATTCCTCAGTGCTGGGGTGTCCCGTGGGGTCTGTGTGCAGTTGAGGGGGAGGAGGTGATTTTAGTGGGTATTTACTCCAAAAGGGACACTATATAAATAGTAACTGCTGCTGTTTTAAGAACTTCCTGTCACTAGGTATTCCATAAAACAGTAGTTAAACAAACAATGGCCTTCCCATTGGGCCTCAACCATGTCGTAGCTCCATGCAGGACTGGGGGGAGAGAGTTCAGTCTCTTATCTACTGCGCTGAGGCGTGTGTGAGTGTTTTCATGATGCTCCTTTCCAACGCTGTCTCACAGCAATTTATACAGTTTTGACAAGGTGGATAATTCGTCCGAATTCGTATGAATTTACTCGTTTGAATTCTTACGATTTGTGAAAAATCATACATATTTTACGAGGTGGCGATTTCGTAGGGATTCTTATGAAGGACCACACCTTACTCTGCCCCTAAACTTTACTGTTGCAGAAATCATACAAAATCGTATGAGTGAGGTCGTACGAATTAGCCACCTTATAAAATACATACGAATTGGCTGTGAGAAAGTGTCGGCATGTCAGTGATGGGTAGACTATTTAAAAATTGTAGTCTGTTACTGATTCCACATTACATTACAAAAAATAGTTGTTAGTAATATTTGACTTTTTTATTTATTTTATATTTACGACTACTTTTAGATTTCTCTTGAAATAACTCATTTATCACGTTGATTTTAATAACCCACTAAGTGATAATTAAAATAAAAATGTTCATCAGTAGTTGAACCAATACTGAAATGTTGAGACGACACGTATTAAAATTTTAATTATTTTTTGTAAATTAAATGCTCTGTGTTTTCTAAATTTTCTATGTAATTATAGCCACTGGTCTTTGTCCGAAAGACTTCCTGAATCATTATATCCATTGTACACATCGAGATTTTGCTGAGTTTGACATGTCCATATTTCAACATATTTTGTTGACCCCGGAACATTTTAATGCAAACATTTTACAACTTTCTTGACCATATCTCTACACCTTAACCTAACCTTACCCATGAGTAATGCCTAAAATCAAATTTAATGAAAGAGGAATAATACTGATATACAAGCATCAAACATTGATTGTAAGCCTAAACTTCACAAAAACTATAAACTGGTATTTCAAATCTGATTGACTAATCACAATGTTGATCCAGGGTCAACAAAACCATCAAAATCAGGTTCTGAATATATTTATATTGTTATATATCTATATGGTTAAGCTGTAAACAATTTTATAAAGATAAATTGTAAATATGCAAAAAGAAGAATTAGGGAGACTCAATAAATTATGAATACTTTATTACTATTGTGTGAATAATATGTAGCATAAAATAATATGTAATAATGTGTTTACATAATCCAGATTACATGTAATCAGTTACTACTCAGCACTGTGTGCTTGTCCATAAAAAATATACACTATATATTTTCAGAGCTTGAGTACCTTTATTTATTGATAAGGCACTTTCAAAGTCCAAACTATGGCTGAGGGATAGTTAGCTTAAAAATAAAGATCATTTATTCAACCGTATGTCATTCTAAACATGAGAAAGGAGACAATGTTTTATTTGTGTCTGAATGGGGTACGAACACACACACACACACACACACACACAACATTGTCTCATGACTTTCTTTGTATAAAAAATAAAGATACCATGAATACCATGGTACCTTCTTGATATGTGCCCCAAATACATGGTAGTACCATGCCATGCATTCCTAAAGTTCCTAAGTAAATGTAATGCTTAAATGTTCCTCTGACATTTCTCATAAATCTTTAAAATGGTGTGTTATGCATCTCTGCATGGAAATATATTCATAACAAATAGATATCTACTCATGCATTGCACAACCAGCTTGCCAGGGAATGAAACCAAATGTTTTCTTAGCCAATTAAATATGGTTCTTGCTCCGGTCCATGCCATTGGTAGCAGTATTCCCAGCTGCTGAGTAAATGTCATGCGTATTTACTCAGTGTTATGCTGCAGGCCTGTTGCTCAGAGTTTTGATTGGACAGGGATGTGGCACTTAGAGAAGCAATAACATATGCAAACACGCAAGCGTAGCAGTGACTGGGAATACAGATGTGAACACATGCATATGCAAGCACAAACAGAAAGCTAATACAACAATAGCGATTTTTCTTTCATTTCATGCAGTTTTCTATTTTGCATTTTTTTTTCTAATTATTGGGAAAATGTTTTAAACAAATTCTAGAATGTCTTATTATTTAGTTTAATTAAATGGCAGCAACATTGTAAGCAAGAACATCTGACGTCTACAAAGGAATCACATGATCATTGTCACAAATGTGTTTAATAGATTAGTGACCTAAAATAGTGTAGAATTATAATTACTTCTGCTTCATTTCCTGTTTACTTCCAAATTCAAATAATGTGCTCTTTTGGAGCCCAATGTATATTGCACAAAAAGTCAGTTTCTTTTGCATTTTTAGCTTGTTTATTGTATCTAAATGTATTTTAAATGTGTTGTGTTAGCACCATGGCATTCAAACATCTACATATATTAAACAGTAATATTACTTATTATCATTGAGAATTTGTATTTTTTTTTATCATGATATTACCATGGTACTTTTTTCAGGCTTTTAAGCACGAGGAAGTGTAAGGCGAGAGGTCAGAAGACTGTGCCGTCGAAAGATTCCCTTCAACAGGATGTAAGACAGGAATCCTAGGCAGATGTGAAACCGGAGACCCGGACTGATGTCTTCATAATAATCTCCATTTACTCTCTCTCACTGTCTCTCTGTAATGGTCTCATCCGTCCTTTCTTTCTCTCTCAGCCTCACTCACCACCAGAGAGACCCTCTCAACCCGTGGACAATCGGTTCCAGCCTTCCAGGCCTTCGCGCTTGTTTTGTCCCTGGGCATAAATTGCAGCTCCCTGGGGGTGGATAGAGAGACAGCCGGGCGTAGAAAAAAAGAGATGAAACTGTCTGAAGAAGCTTCTGTTTCAAATTAGTTTTGCAGGACAGAAGGTCATCAAAAAAAAACAACCCAAAAAGCCCCTGATAGACCTTATATTTATGTAATATCTCTGCATATGAGATAGTATCACTTGCCCATTGGCCGAGCAGAAGAACAGATGAAACCCTGACCAGACTTTTCTGTTGACTGCTGGAAACACAGGCTTGAGTAACCCAGGGTTATGGTGTCCTGATTGGGGCATTGAAAGTAAGTTTACAGGCCTGTTAAAAGTAAATAAAGAGTGCTTTCCACTGAGGCACGTATTTCACGGCCTTCAGTACCTCAGTCTCGTTTTCGCTCTCTCGTGCCTTTGCTTTCATTCACAGTATTTCATAGCCCACCCAGCGTGAATATTGCTGTAACCCTGCTCCTCTCGAAAACAGTGCTGTCCTGACGTCTCTGTAAAACTACTGCCGAGTCAGGTCAGGTAACTGGTTAAACACTATTTGTTTGGCAAGCGACTTACAACCAAAGAAAGTCTTTCAGCTGATTGGCACAGCCAAATTGTTTCTTACCTTAATAATGGCGTTAAATTTCTAATAAAATTAGCTGGTGTGTGAGTCAATAACATGTAGCAATTCCATTCCCATTTATGTATTTATTCCTGCAATGGTTATCATTATCAACCAGTATACTAGTTCTCAACTTGTGTTGTTTCAGGACTTTACATTGGACAAGTGGCAACCCAACATTAATAACATTCTCAATAATTATCATTGTGCAACTGTTCATGAAACCCACTAATGAATCCTTTTCTGCAAGAAACTGTGATAAGGCATCAGGTCGTGCTCCTGTTTTGCAGTTTCAAGATTGTTGTTTTGACTTTCACATTGGAAATTTGACTCCCTAGCACAAATCGGGTGAAATAGAGACGAGGTAAGACAGGAGACAGGACAGTCTCTTATCCTGGAGTGGGACAGATTGATGGTGCTGCTGGGAGCCGTCAGAGGAAGGGAGTTATTGAGATGATCCAGGGCGAGAGGCTAAGCATTCTGGGTGAAAAGGGTAACAGGCACCCACAAATCAGGGAATCATGGCCCCTTTGACATAGTCCCGTCTCATCCCTGTTTTCTCCTTCGTTTTTTACTGTGTCAGAACTTTAATGATTACAGAAACAGCACAAGTTGCAACCTCATTTTGCTGTTAGTTTGGATTATGATCATTGCCGTCGCAGCCAAAAAGGGGACAGAGTGCATAAGGCCCAGTGGTTGATAGGGGCCTACAACAATGTCCTTTCGGGGGCCTGACTAAGATCCCAAACCTCACTGAACGTGAATGCAACGGGCCCACTGATGACTCTCACAAGTATCATGCTTTGACTACAGTCACCACAGTCCCAGTGGTTAAATACGGAGGAGGTGCCCAGACATTCCCCAAGTATAAAATTGATTCCAATTGCTCAGTTTTGGTTTTGAGGGGCGTAACTGTCCAAACACGTTCTTCTTGGCAACCCTGCTGATCATCATACAACCATGAACTCAAGCCCTCTACCATAAAAACCTCACAGTTCTCACATGCCCCATCTTTTAGAAATGAGACCAGCTTACAGCCCCCATAAATAAGCAGAAATGAACCCGTTCACACACTTAACCTTTATGGAACTGATGAGAAACATGTTTAGGACAGCTTTATCATGGCTTTAGATAGTTTTCAGAGATATCTAATTCTTTTCCATATAACATCTGGTCAAGCTCTGTCGAGACCATTTTTAATAGTGTCTTAATAATAAAGTTTACCAAAAAAAATTTTAATATTAGGATTTTGAGATGGTTTATATTTGATTCTTTAGGGATTAAGATGGTACCACTGAGAACCATTCCCATTTATTTCAATAGCAATTGCTTGGTTGGTGGCACACCTTTCACACCTTACCTGTCTGAGCTGGTGGATTTACAGAATTTATTAGATTGTCAAAACTATGAAAACTAGCTATTCAGTGTTCAGTGTTCTTTGACGCATCAGTATATAGATGTTAAACTAAAAAGTTCTTCAGTGCTTCCATAGGAATTTAAAAAGGGTTCTCCTATGGCCTAGTGCTTAAACGCTCTTTCTGGAACATTTATTTTTAAGAGTGTAGCTTTGCTTGCTTTCCAGCTGCTGGAAATGAAAAATAAATTGGTTTGCAGTTTTGGCCCACATCACCATCAAACGTCCTGTTCCACACCTACAATGTGTCTCCCTCAAGAGTTATGGAACATAGTCCTAATCTCCTTTTTTCCATTAATCCACCTCCCCTGTATTAGAGCCAGCCTCTCTGGCCCCACTCCCACCACCTCTGACCTATGTTCTAAACCGCTTGTCCTCTTGCCTCATTAAGAGGCGAGTGTTCACACCTCTCACCATGTTGGGCCCAGCTGTGAGTTACACCACATTTAGCAATCACACAGCCTGCACTGGCCTAGCACTTGGATTCAGGAAGGGGCAACAGGGTGTCTTAGAGTGCCCTATAGCGCCCCGGTTCTCTGATCTCAGCTTGGCGAGCAATAAATCAGTCTGGAAAGGTTACGAAGGGAAAGCTCTCATTAAATTAAGGTAATAAATGGAGAGAGAGATATGTTTGGTGGCTAGTGTGGCGGAAGCTAAAGAGTGGTAGCAGATATGCAGGTAAGACTGCACAGTAGCCTATTAGCTTGTGGCCACTTGTGGAGGTTATAATGGCAGAAAGAAATGCTTTTACATCTCGCAGATAAATTTAAGCGCAGTGTCAGCACATGTGTGCAAGTGTTGTGTGATTAAGTAATGCCATTTTATAGATCAAAATTGCGTTTATGAACCTGGAACTGGTGTTAGTTTGTTTTGTGTTTAGCAATTTTCCTCATAATAATTGTCCGTTGTCTGTTTAAGTTTCTGGCACACCCGTTGGACCAAAGTGTGCTAGTGACGGGCTGTTATCCAACCTTCAAACGAGAGCTTGTTAATGAATCTGTATTGATATAGTGCATATTTTCCTGGAGGTCAAACATAGTGCACTGGCCAAAAACCTCATGCTGTCACATAGATAGACTTTAAGTGTTTCCCTTGCAATTCAGGATCTTTTACCAACACACAATTAAACAAACATGCTAATATTCATTGGCAGTGTTGGGCTGGTCACAGCAGGAAAGCTAATGCTCGACTGTGTGGTTTGGCTCTGCTGGAGCGGATTAGCAACTAATAAAAAATGTGAAAGAACTCCAGTCTTTCCAGTCTTATCTCTGCCTGCTATCCAACCTCAGGGATCAGGGCAGCCCAGAGCCTGGCCAAAAAGACTACTTTTACCAGACTTAGAGTGAAGAACTTTGGAGAACATGGATGAAAGAAGAACGGTATCCCGTTTGTGTTCTTCCTCGCCTCTTGAGCATTTCCACCCTCAGCCTAAGGCTCTCGGCTCTCCACAGCTTCCACTTCCTGTCTTTGCAGCATGCCGGCTGGTGGCACCATGACTAGTGGTTGAATGATAATCTCAGTTGTGATGTAATCTGAGAGATTTACAGAGGATACTAGGTGTGTTTGGCCACTATGGAGAACAGAGTCCTGGGGGAACTGGGAAAAAAATCTCTGGAGATATATATGCTGATGGGATAAGAGTTTTCTTCAAGAATTTGCTTTGTGATTATTAACCCTATAGAGCCTGCTGTATTGTATTTCATTCAGAAGTTACTAGGGTCTCTGTAAAAACAGTTATTGCCCCACAATAAAAACTATTTTAGACTACATTAAACTTATTGTAATCTTTTTTTACTTTAAACATTTTCATTTAATTTTTTCTTTCAAGCTTTATATGACTGAGGAGAACATTCCCACAAAACCTTTAATTCTGTCATCATTAACTTGCCCCTGTGTCATTCCAAACCATTATGATTTACTTTGTCATCAAACACAAAGACAGATGTTTAAACATGTTGTTACGTGAAGAGATATAGTTATATGGAAAAGAGCAACTTAACCTCTCTTTTGTGTTACACAGAAGAAACTCATACAGATTTGGAATGGCATGAGGGTGAGAACATTTTCATTACTGAGATGACCTGTTCCTTTAACAATTCTGCAAATATCTCTCTCGCTGAAGTCACCATTTAGTCATTTTTTTGCTCTTTCTCGTGCTGCTAAATCACACACTAGTCTGCAGAACTTCCTGTGCAGGATGTACCAGTCTCAATAGGAGGAGCCAGCAACATGTTATCACACATCCAAAACTGAAACACCTTACTGCCATCCAGTACTCATGTTAAGTGAAACTGAAGGCAACAAAAACCTGTGGTACATTTTCAGACTCTCTAATAGGAAAAGTTTTCTCTTCTTGAAAATTTAATCAAAGAACAGGAAACAAAGAGGGCAGGAAAGAGAAGGGAAGTGAGAGGAAGCTGAGTTGAGATTGAATAAGAAGTGAAGGCTGTTATACCCGTCCATGGCGTCCTGTAGCGGAATAGACGGTTGAAGTATAGGTGACAGGATGGCAGTTGGTTTTCATTAGCTGCTCTGCCTTTTACATTCATTCAAACAGCTTCTCGCTCTCTCTCTTCTGGATTTCAGTTTTTTTGCTCAAAATTGTGCAGGTGACCATAGTGGTTCTCATTATAGATTTGATAAACGTCAACGTTCTTTTTTTAGTTGCATTAAGTCACTTTTTTCTTTCTTTTCAACCTTTCACATTCAGACAGTCAAGCTCACTCTCTCTCTCTCTCTCTGGAAAGGTAGAAAATTATTCCTGCCGGAGGGGTGCTTTTTTCCTCCTGTGTATTTTTTTTAATATCCTCTTCAGACTTGAAGTCTCCTCCTTGCCTTTTTTTCTTTTAAATAAACCCTGTCATCTACCCTGTGGGGGCTACTCTGGAATTCGACTTCAATATAAGATCTGTACCTATACACGCTAATGTGCGCCGGGCCTATGTGTGTTAAAATGAATCTTAGGCCCGGGGGGAAGCAGGGGGCTGGTGGCAGCAGGCAGGAATATGGGAACAGGGTGGGACTGGAGCTTTGTTTGTTGCCCTCTCCACATACCGATGCAAAATTGAACACCAATAAAATAAGGGCCAGATGTGCCTTTCTGGCTCGGACTTCAATTGCTGGCGACCCTGGGTGGAGCTCTGGTCATGTGCCATTAGGAGGTGGACGGGGGCTTGTTATCTCTCAAACGCACTGCGTGGATGCCAGCTCCGGCCCGATAACCACATCCAGAACATCTCTCTTCTTTTGCTCTCTTTCTCCTTTTTATATCCTTATCGGCAAAGTTAGTCACGCCATGCCATACCTACGTTGAAAAATGGGCTTTGTGTGTGTTGCTGCTTGACTGTAAATGGTTAAGACAAGTCTTCATTGCTCCATGAAATTATTGACCTCTGACCTGAGGCTTAAGAGCTGACTAAATGACACTGTTCATAACATTCATAAGAAACGTATAGCCATACAAGCAAACCTGTGTATGTTTTCAACCATAACAGTATGGGAAAAAAAATTAGATGATGAATAAGAGCATCCATGATAAAGAAAAGGAAAATTTGGTTTCAATAACATGCGCTTCAAAGCAATTTTCAAAGCAATGTTTTATTTAATGACATAAAGTAATGACATATTATATAATATACAATGATACAACAAACTATGTTCGAAAAAAAAAAAATATATATATATATATATTTATATTTTTCAAGGCTATGAATTATTGATTCATAAATATCTGTAACTTTTTGGGGAGTCACACCATATATAACATTTTACGACCTCATCTAATCTTGCCTTGCCACAAAAACGTCAAACTATCTGACCTTTTAAGGGACGCACTGATCCCAACATGTTTCTGCATGTTGTTACCAACATGATTTTAATTTTGTGGACAAAAGTTTTTCAAATATTAATAAGCTGAATTATATTAATAAGTGAAACATCCATCCACCAATTCATATCCCAAGCATTTTTTAGAAAATATTCTAAGGATTTCATTAAATTTTAATGAGACATTTTTTAATTTGCTAACAGCTGAAACACCCTGATATATTTAATTTTTTTTAAAGAAATTAAAAACATGCATATTTTTTCATGTTATTACGTATGCATTTTGTTTTTTTAACAGTTTAAAAAAAAATTAGGATAAAAATTATTCACATGCAAGTAGTCAAACAATATATATGCTGTATTTTATTATCATTATTTATATCCCATATCTAGGCTATCTGGTTCTGATTATTAAATGACTTGCCACCATGAGTGCATCCTACATCTGTTTTGTTTCTGAATAAGAAACAACATAAATGCTATAAAATGATCCGTAGTTCTTACACAGACGCTCATTTATAAAGCCCCGTTGGCACTGCGAATGTTTCTATTCAGTGCATTTTTTGAGTCATTGCATGCAGGCGCATGATGGGTGTGCCGCTAACATTAAGTGAAGTGTGGTTGGTTGGGTGGGTGGGATAGTACAGATGCCAATAGCGTATGACTTCTGTGGCATATGTGCGTGTGTGTGTGAGAGACAATTCAAGTGGCTCTCTTTTCCCTCAGACATCGCCAGAAGAAGAGTGCATTGTGGGAATTCTTTAAAATAGTGACCGGCAGCAATTTGCTGAGATAAGGTATCTGTGCTTACCCTGCCAGAGACCCCATGTTCCCCATGAGAGTTAAGGCTTTAATCAAACCTACCACAATTACATAGATTTCCCTGGCTTCAATGACTCTATATCTCTCTGCTGTGATTTTGTCCCTGCAAATTGCTCTGTGTCTGTCCGCGGACATCTGCTTAATGTTCCTGTCTCATGCGAGTGTGCTTTTTGTAACCAGGGAAAGTGCACTTAATAATAGACGATATAAACAGCCTGATTTACAAACAGCACAACACAGAGGCAGCAAATACATGTAGGGTAGTCAAATCTGTTTTGTTTTTCCACTTGAAGTCTTCGGCGATTAATTGTGTTTGTCTAAGTTGCATAAATAGCTGTCCTGTGAGCTATTAGACATCTCTTGGACTTCATTAAGACCTGACATGTTCTCATCTGACTGGAAACTTAAACTGCACATTGGTGACCGCTGCAAAGCTCGTTCTAATTTCATGTTTGTCAAAACTATTAGACAATCATTTGATGTTTGGCACTGTAATAATTGTGTTCTGTTCAGTGCAATTTCTAATAACTAATCATAACCTTTTGAGCTGATCGGAAGTGATCTGAGTCACAACACAAGGGTTCCCAAAAACACACATGGACAAAATCCCTAGAGAACCACCTATTTATCATTAAATGATGGAGAAAGACACTCTTTAGATGTTCCCAGATGGCACGCTTGTCTAAAGTTTGTCCAAATATAGACAAAAGTGGCAAAATTTGTTCTGCTTGAGAACCAAAAGCAGATTTTAGTGTAAATGATCAAAAGGCGTATTGAAATACTTGTTTCTGATTGGTCAATGCTGCATTCATTAGTCAAATATTTGTGTATAAAAATCATAATACTGTACTGTAATTGATTGGGCAACTGATTCCTGCAAAGGTTTGAAGGTCTCATGTCTGCGGTGTCTTTCTTTTTACATAATAAACATAAAAAAAAAAAAGTAAATAAAATACCAAATAGTTTTAAATATCTAAAAAAAATGCAATCTTCATTTTTATTTCTTTGGTAAGTAATTATGTATTAATGTAAGCCCTGGATAATTAATAGTCAGAAATAATAAACCCCATTGAGTGTTGATACTACATCTTGAGTAATAATTGATACAACATCTTATTGTAAAACAATTACTGAAAGACTGTACATTATCCTTCAAATATTGATAGCCAGTGCATGCGCATTAATATAGTGAGCTCTGGTGCTCACATGGGAATCCTGTGTTTGAGTCTTGATCCCACATTTCCTTTCTCCATCCTCTCGTTACACCTGTTAAAGAAATAGTTGACCCAAAAATGAAAATTAAAAGAAATCATTCACTCACCCTGAAGTAGTTCCAAACCTGAGATATTTTGAAGAAAGTTAGTAACCAGGCTGTTTTAGTCACTATTGACTTAGTAGGAAAAGAAGGAAGTCAATGGTGACCCAAAACAGCCTGGTTACAAACTGTTTTCAAAATATCTTCCTTTGTGTTTGGCAGAACAAAGAAATTCATACAGGTTTGGAACTACTTGAGGGTGAGTAAATG
>JAUMHE010000071.1:3722487-3751719 GCA_032359235.1 Enteromius mattozi | reverse complement strand
ATATTGCAACCCCTTTTGCCTCGACCTGGAGGATATTAAGCGTATGTTACTCCAAAAGGAGTCACTGACACCGACAGATACACCTCTCCCCGCCATGTTTTCTACTACTCTCTATGGTTGACAGTCCGTCGTTGTCGGTAAGCTTGACGGGCTAGCAACAGTAACTAAGGTGGGTGTGGCTTTTGCGAAAGGTCAATTACCTAATCAGAAATCTAAATGAGTAATGTTCTGACTGCACAGTCTTAGTGTTCCTCTGCCAAATAATTGTAATTATAGAGTCAGATTGTTAATGCACATCCTTTGAAAATGTATGAAACATCTGATGAATACTCAACTGATTCTATTTTTTGCATCTCATCAGAAGTTTTCCAGAAATAGCCATGCCAGGCTGGATGAACGGGCATATGAAGAGTGAGAGATTGTGTTTGTGAGTATGAGACTGTCCTGTGGCGTGTGTGAGTATGCATTCGTTCTTAAGCATGTGTGTATGTGACTGCCTGTGGGGTGAGAGTGTAGAGTTGGAATCTTCCAAGCCCCCTGCTGCAGCCGGAACATCTGCCCGCTCTGCGGAACCAATCAGAGCGCAGAGCCTGTGGCCGTGACGAATCAGGCTGCTTGGTGATCTTTTCATGGAATCCTGGGGTGGAGCTGGAACAAAGGCCGCCATCTCCCCCCTCTCCCCTCTTCTTCCCCCAGCCTCCCCACACCCTTCCGGCTTTGATATCTTAGACCCCCACATGGGGAAATCACCTCCCCCTCACTCCGTAATCCCACTGATCATGACAGAAAAATGATGGACTTAGAGTCCTCAGTCAGATGGCACATATGAAAGCTTGTCTGTTTCACTCATCCAAGATTTTCTGCAGTCCTTTGATATTGCGCTTCAGGAGGAATGCAGTATGAACGTACAGGCAGGGATGTGTTTTGTGCTCTATTATTCGTATATAAGATGGTCTAATGGAGATCTTGACTTTCAGTGTTAGGGAATAACTAGTCTCAACGTGACAAAATGCAATAAAAAGTGTCTTTTCTATGTTAATTACAGTTTTTGTCATAACCATGAAGGTGATGCACAATGATCGACAGGCATCTCTCTATTTCTGTGACTTTTTTCATCTGGGAAGAAGAACAAACTGTGGGCATTATGTAGGCACTACATTTGAATGTGCATGAATATGGGTAGTATTGATAGTGTTGATACTGTCGCATGTCTTACCAGCGTCAGTTGCGTTGATTAATTGCCATTTATAAATCCTCTCCCATGTCCTCATGGGATAGTAAAGTGCACAAGAATTCAGGCACAAGTAAGTAGGTCCTTTGGTACATTTCACCAAATATGATGACTTCCAACTACTCTTTTGGCATACAGATTTTTGCATACTGTAATAGTAGGCAAGTATATGATTTCAGATGCAGCAATGCTTTTTGGGGTTGTTAAATAATTATGCAAAAAGCAGTAAACTAACTGCCCCAAACCTTAGTTAATCACCTTAAATGATTCAGTTAAAATGATTTTGCTGAGTTAGATGTGTTCCTAGGTCAACATATTTTGTTGACCCTGGCACAACATTTTAGTTTTAAACCTAACCTTAACCATGAGTAATCCCTAAAATCACCAAACACTGATAAGCCTAAAATTTACAAAACTATAAATCTGATATCACAATGTTGTTCCAGGGTCAACAAAGATGTTGATCCAGGATCATGTCGCGCTTGTTAAAATCAAGTTCTGCATAGGTGGCCGTGATTTTGCCAAGTAAGACATGATCAACATCTTTTGTTGATCCTGGATCAGCATTACTGTCCAAAAATAAAAAAAGATATAAAAATCCCTACTCCTAAACCTACCCATAATTTATTCCTAAAATCATTGTGAAATCATAGCTGATTAACAAGGGAGTAGAAGCACCTTGATCATAAGCCTAAAACAGATATTTCCTGAAAAATGATACCTCAATTCTGATTGGTTGATTGGAATGTTGTTCCAGGATCAAGAAGGATGTTTACCCAGGAACGTGTTGTACTTGGTAAAATTATGCTCACCTTCTGCATATCTCATTACCATTTTTGTATGAGCAACCGCTGCAGATGAACTGTCTGAATAAATCAAACTGAATTTGAAAACTTAGAATTTGCAAAATCGTAAGACTGATTAAATCAAAAGAGTGATTTATTTACAAATCTGGCATATCTTTGATTCTAAAAAGAAGAACATCACTTGGTTGCTGAAATATTGTCATAACACACACATATATATATATATATATATATATATATATATAAAATCAGGTTGAATACAGTAATTTTCGTTGACATAATGATTTAACATGAATATTTTGCTGGGCAATAATTTGCTGGGGTCATGCTACTTTTTATTAATTATCTTTATTAGCAGCTTGTGGTGTGGCTGAATACTTTTTGTGAAGGGCAACCTGATTGCCATTTAACTGCTTTGTGGGTAAAGGTGGGTAATTATGGGTAACTTGGCAAGCTACAGTTTCAAATTAGCTTCCTCAACACTGGATTACAGATTCGTATATCATCTCCTGCGAAACCATCATCTCATCATCCTACCTGAGCCCAAGAGTGACGACGACTGAGATTAACTGCAGGAGTCTTCCCTCGGGGAACGGTGAATTTGATAGCTCCATAGTTAATAGATAAAGACACAGAGGGGAGACACACAGCACAGACATGAAAGAGAGTCACATTACTTCCCAAATGTGAGAGAAAGACCAAGACAAAGAAGAAGAGAGAGGGAAGGGAAGACTCAATGAAAGATACTTTAAAATCTGACCATGCAAAAAAACTGAATGAAAATGGCATGTGTCCTTATAGAAGACATTGGTTGCTCCACAGCCAAATAAAAACAGAGCGAATAAAGAAGCATCTCCAGAGTGGTGCGGGCAGACAGGCGACAGGCCGTAGACACTCTCTCCTCAGGCCAGTCCACGC
The DNA here is from genome assembly GCA_032359235.1 of Enteromius mattozi. Taxonomy (NCBI): domain Eukaryota; kingdom Metazoa; phylum Chordata; class Actinopteri; order Cypriniformes; family Cyprinidae; genus Enteromius; species Enteromius mattozi. Next base: position 3,748,764 of record JAUMHE010000071.1, on the reverse strand, counting down.
TACTGAGCTAATGACATGCTTCTCCACCGACATCTGAGGAGCTGGCAGCCAGGCAAAGAGGGAGAAGTTGGACTGAAGAAGAGAAATCCTCAAGGTAATTATGAGATGGTGTAATGGGCGGGGGGAGATTTGAGGCAGAGGACACAACTGAAAGCATGGCACCATTCCCAGGAACTCAGTGGACGCCCGTGGTGGGCTGCGGGCTTCTTCAACACAGCATGTCAAAGATAGGCTGCTTCAATTGGGAGCCATGTTTTGAACAGAAGTTTATAACTGTTTTTTTTAGAAGTGTATCACTTTTTCTTTTTTTCTTTCTTTCTTTCTATAAAAGGCTTCCATTTAAACAAACTATTACCAAGTTTAGTTTAGTTCTCCTTAAAGTTTACATGTAAAGTGTTAACATACAAGGGGACCTGGATTCCAAACTACAAGTCACAATTACTTATTATAAATTTTGAAAACAGTTTTGCTGCAAAATATTTCAATCAAAACCGTGAGACTCTACCATGCAAAACTTTATATATTAATATAATATTAATTATAGTGACAATAATTTAATTCAATAATGCATTAAATTAATCAAAACAATAAAGACATTTATAATGTGACAAAAAGTAAAAAAAAAAAATATCACAGCTCCCACGATAAATAAAACAATATATAATTATAAGTATAAATATTTAAGAGTATATTAATATACAATATACTCAATAAAATATTAATAATTAAGCTCCAAATCAGCATATTACTGTAATGATGAGGGTGCGGTGAGCTGGAGTGAAAGGCGAGGAGACGGAGGTGCAAAACAAAGATGAACATTTATTTAACAAACTACAAAACAAACGTGAAAACAAAGATGAACCGAAGACAACAGGAACACAGGAGACATCCATATACAATCAACGACCGACAGCTCGAAACTCAAAAGGACACAGATTAAATACAAACGGAAACCAGGGAAACTCAAAACACCTGTGGGACACGGCTGGGAACAAATCAACTAATAATCACAAAGATATGAAACTCCAAATAAGAACATGACACGTGTTACACAGAATGAAAACAAAACAGAACGACAAGACAAGACTGACAACGTTACAATTACAATGATTTCTTGAAAAAAGTTTATTTTTCTATTCTGTTCCTTTTCTTTGTATTCATTATATAATTAACAAAAGCATAAAGTCCTCTAAAACTAGCTTGCTCTATTCTTTTTCTATTCTATCTATCTGTTTTGTTTTTATTTATTATGCATAAAAAAAAAACTTGCTACTTGTTCTTCACTAAGATACATGAGACTTGTTATAGCACTTGCGTATTATTGCTCTTTTGTTGATTTTGATTGCATCCATTGTCTTCATTTGTAACTGACTTTGGATAAAAGCATCTGCTAAATGACTAAATGTAATGTAATGTAATTTCTGATGGTCATGTGACACTAAAGACTGGAGAAATTCTGCTTAAAATTCAGCTGGAATCACAGGAATAAATTACATTTCATGTACATTTTACATTTACAGTATTTTTATGTTTTCTGTAGTTTTGATCAAATAAATTCAGCCTTTGTGAGACTTCCAGCTTGATGATCTATATATCATATACATTCATCTGAACTTGGCAGCCTGTGATGACTTGTGGTAGGGCAAATATAACTCAGAAATATCGATAATATCTCCTCTTGTTTTCAGTTTTGATTAACTTTGAATTCAATTATCAAACACACAGACAGATTTTTGTGAAAAGTCTGTGAATCTGATCTGGCACGTGCCCCTCGCTTTAATGGGAATGGCTCCTCCGCCTAAAGCCATACTAAAAAGGACATTTGCTCACAAACACACTTGAATTAGTTGTCGAACTTCATCATAACAGCATTTAAGGGGGCCGTTTTGAAACAGATGAGGTAATGTGTTGCTCTGACATAATGCAAGTCTCAATTCTACAGCAGCCTCATTCATACAAGCAGAGGACAAAATGGGTCTTTGTCTGCAAATGGTGGACATATGCACACACCCGCTAACTTCATTTCTCTTACGTCGATACTAATCACGCTAATGCCTGATGCTAGTCTGGAAGCTAGTGTGCTTCAGTCTAATGCTAGATTTAGCCAGTGAGGTAAAGCTGTGCTAATGGCTATAATAGTTGTTCCCTGAGGCCGCTGCCTTGAGCTGTATGTTCAACATTTTGCTGATTTGATCTCTCTGATTAGCTTGTCAGTATGGAAGCAGGATAAATGCGTCTTAAGGGCATTTGGTTGATGGCGGTGGAAAAGCGGCCGTCACCGAATGGCACGTTCACACTGCTGTCAGAACCAGCTGCAGCCCAGTGCAGCCTGGGTAAACAGGTGCCTAATGGGGCCCAATCTGAACTAGCATACTCATCATTAGCGCTCAGCTCCACTCATTAGCCAATCTTTTGCTCCTTTCATCTGCTTTTCCTTGTCAGCTCCAATTTAGCTAATTGGAGTTTCTGGTGAAGAGGCACTGACCCTCCACCCTTTAACCCCACGGCCCCTCTGCAGACACCCTGCACTGGCCCCACACTGGCCCTGCCGCCAGGCCTCAACCAAAAATGACAGATCACAGACAACTCTTTCCTTCTTTCTATCTTCGATATTCTTCTCTCTCTCACCCTTCATATAAACGTCTGCTTTCTTGGTACCAAAAATGAATGAGCAGCAGTCTTTCAAACACAGAAAGATTTTCAAGGGCCACAGGAAGTGGAGACTGAACTTCTGGCCTGTTAATGTTCCAGGTCTGTTCAAGGCTGCTTTATCGACCAGCTAAATTGGTTCTTTTTATATATATATATATATATATATATTATAGTGGCAGATAAGTATATATATATATATATATATATATATGTATATATTTATTTATTTAGAATTTTTAAGATAGTATAGAATCACTGAATACTCAAAAAATGGCTTTAGAAATCAGCATATGAGCAGTGTCCAACATTTCAACCAAATCACATTTACAATTTATACTTTATAATTAAATACACTAATTATAAAATTGACTACTCTAGCTTGCAAACAAAGTAGCATGTTCTAAAAACACATAATTGATTCTGTTTTAGCATGGAAAGCAGAATGTAACAAAAAAATAATGTTGGACACAATGAGAAATTTAGTGTCGACTGATCCCCTCAGAGAAACAACGGATGAGGAGGAATGATGAGTATGATGAGAGGGAGAGAAACATATTGCTTTATGGAATGAAAGGGTTGAAGGGGGGAGAATGGGGAAAGCAGAAAGGAAGAAGACATGAAGAAAGAAGGAGACAAGGGAGAGTGGGAGGGGCTTTGTGTCTTAAAAAGGAAAATGATGGACAGAGAGAGAGAAAAAATGGGCGGGAGAGAGAGGGAGAGAAGGCACAGTGGCTGGTGGGTAATTTATAGCACAGAAAAGCTTGCAGGGTGAAAAACATTATTTTAGCGGCCCCCACATCCTAATAGAAGCCAGATGTGTGGGGATTAACAAAGACCATTCCCCCCGTCTCCCTCTCTTTCTGTCTTTGTCCTTCTCCCTGTTTCTCTCTCTTCATTTATCTCATTTAGTTTCAATGTTCTTGTTTCTCATTAGCTCAAAAGTTTAAGGCCTTACAGAGTGAGTGTCATCTTGAATTTGAGCGCTGGACTCGAGGTCAGGCCTCGTTCAACCCGACTGAAAAGAATCTTTGTCTCTCGTCCTCATCATAATGATGCTGATGTCACCTTATTCCATCCCTTCCCTGACGACAACAGTTACTAAGGTACATTCTTACATGGCAACAAAATAATCCAGCACAACGGTGCACGCCGGCCAAAACAAAGTCGTTTTATGGGATGATGTCACTGTTTGAGAATGTAAAATAGAATATGAATGCACTGTTAATATATGTGTTATGTGCTGTTCAATAAACAGTCATTGGGTCCATAATCAACCCAGCTGTTTATGAATTTGTGGTGACATATTTACACGCCCGCACAATCGGCTCTATTCAACACAAAACGAAGGGAAAAAAACATTGACTGGCTTGTTTGTAGAGCAGCATTGCTAATGTAAAATAACCTCCCTTTTCTATAGTTTTACATAATTAAATATAGCACAACACTGAGGTTTTTGGAAGTTGGAAAGCTCATGAAGTAGGCAAATGTAATACTCTGAATGTTATATGTAAAGTCATAGTCATCAAAGTGCTCGTGCAAATACAGTAGACCCCTGAGTTACAGTAGCCTGGAGTCCATTGGTGAGTGAAACTGTTAGTGAGCCTTTAGAGCGTAACATTGTTTTGTTTTGTGTGTTTATATACAGTACACACATAAAGTATGTGAGAGAGAAAGAAAGTGCTGGGTATTGCCAGTTCAGTGACTGTAAGACGAGCTCTCTGATCTCTGCTTGGCACTCCTGCTCCCCAGCTGTCTGTCTGCCACTGCCGCCCACCTCTGCTCCAGACCCGTTTAATAACCCCCCAAAACACCTTACATCAAGTTCTACACCAACACAGTCCACATCTAAACCCACGTCTACCCTAAAAACCATTCTACTGATCATTGCTTTCCCATCACCTGAGCTGCTCGGTCTCAGCACAGGTAAGAAATCTGAGGTCTTCAAATGCAGAGGAAACAATAGATAAATGGGACTATGCAATAGACCCGTAATAACTGCAATTGTAAGATCTCTGCCCTTTTATCCTGACATGTCTCAAGTGTCCAGACCTTCTGGCGCCTTATTGTCTTTATATGAAAAGATTACAAGAGGAATAGATTCACTCTGTCTCCCTTTCCAATAGTTATCTTGCCAGGTTAGTCCTAAGTGTGCCTCTGGAATAAAAAATATTATTTTTCCCCTGAAGTCCACTAATACTGTGTGTCAAGGGTTCTTGCACCAAATAAACTCATAATTTAGTTTTACACAACCATTTTCCACCCTCTCGCTGACCCTTAGATCTACAGTGATAAATGAAAGTTCTGTCATCGTTTATTCACCCTCATGTCGTTCTGAACCCATGTGACTTACTTTTTTTTCCATGAAACTCAATAAAAGAGCTTCAGCAAAAAATATTTCCGTACAATGAAACCAAATGGAGCTGTCAAGTGCCGAAAAGGACAGAAAAGTAGTCCATATAACTGATGCAGTGTTGGAAGTCTTGAAATCGCATTTACACACTTCTGCATATTTTTAAACTTAATGTCTTGAAGGGGCATTGCACAGTGTTTGGCCTAAATAACGTCAAATGTCATTTGTGTGTACTGTGGAAATATGCACAAAGCTACTGTGAAAAGGATTATTTTCAATTTCAATGTCTTTGAATTAACTTATATTTCATTATTGTCTTTAAACAGTTTATTTTATGGACCAATTGTCACTTTTAACAGCTTTTAACTACGAATTTTGCCTCAATAAACTCCTATTTGGCTTTTTATTAATAGTTAGTAAGGTAGTTATTATGTTTAGGAATATGGTGCAGAATATGTGCTTTATAAGCACTAATAAACAGCCAATATGGGAATAACAGGCATGCTAATAAGCAACTAGTTAATAGTGAGAACTGGTCCCTATACCAAAGTTTTACCATTTTCTTTTTTAAAACTATGTGCTATTTTTATGTTGCTCTGTATTGCTTACTGTATTTTTGAATTATTTGGTATGATTGGCGTGTAAAAATGGTAACATAGGCAGCACTTATTAAAAGGGAAACGGCACAGTTTTTCCATATTCCACTATGTTCTTCCTTCAACTTAGACGAGCTGATACATATCTCTCCCAGCCGTCTCTGTGTATGCACTTAATCGCTCTAGCGCACGCCACTATGTTAGCGTTTAGCTTAGCTCCATTCATTCCTTAGGATCCAAACAGGGATAAATTTAGAAACCACCAAACACTTCCACATTTTCCCTATTTAAAGACGGTTACTTGACTAGTTACACGAGTAAGTAAGGTGACACAAATTAAAGCGTGGCAAATTTTTAAGCGGATGCAAAAGATATCAAGTTTAAGTTGAGGGAAGAACATAATGGAATATGGAAAAACAGTGGTGTTTTCCTTTAACTATTAACTATCACTTTTCGCTCAATAAATTCTTAATTTGCTGCTTGTTAATAGTTAGTAAGGTAGTTGTTAAGTTTAGGTATTGTGTACTAGGGATGTAGAATAAGGTTATTTAGAATAAGGCATTAATATGTGCTTAATTAGCACTTATTAATGGCTAATATTCATGTAAATATTCATTCTAGTAAGCAACTAATAGGTGTAACCGTAAAATAAAGTGTTACCGAGATTGGTTAACTTCTGCCGATCAGTGTACTTCACACTGTTGTTCATCATGACGGGCCAAGTTGCTGAATACCAAACAGAAGTTGATATATCAATGTGGGCAGTCAAATGTTTACATAGTCATGTTCCGACATCAATACCCCAGTGATTCCTGATTGATCAGCTTTTTCCACTTGGCGTATGTCTACATAGCACATCAGTCCTGTTTTCCATTTTATCTTCCATTTAATAGCACTAAAGGAACAGTGTGCAGATGGTCTGGAGAGGGAAAGTTCGTGGTGAGGGCTGATCGCAGGGGGCTAGTAAAGGGGCAGATGGAAAATGCCAAGGCCGCAGACGGACAGCCAGTCCTCTCTGCAGGCCCACAGAGCTGTATGGTGTGACAGCCCTAGGATAAACTGAGCCAAGTTAACAAACAGCACTTCATGTTGGACAGGGCAGAGGGTGACAGAGCTATCAGACGAGACCGGGTGAAATTATAAAGCCAATCTGAATCAAACACTTACCTTGGTCTTTTCATTCTAGTGTTGGTTTCTTTTTCAGGTGCTCCTGATTTCGAGACATGAGCTGGTCAAGTCATTTTGTGTATCTGACTCTGTGCTTATGCCACATCGGCAATGTTGCTATGTGGCGCCATCGGTCCTGGTCTGAGCCAAAAAGAGAGGGAGAGAATGACTTTTTGTGTGTGCCTGTGTGTTTGTGTTTGTGCCAGGACAGAGTCTTGGCTTTGCCTTCAGGGAACATAATGGCATTCCAAAGAACTGGCACAATTTCAGTGCAAAGAGAGCAACAGGGGAAAATACGTCTGGATTACTTTGACGCTCTGACAGTTGGTCTGTACGACTTTAACACCACACAATAGAGAGGCAGCCTCAAAGTGCTACTAAAAAAGCGTACAAAACCGTCATCTGTGTTGGGCCTCTTATGATTGCAGACACACCAGACTATATCTGTGTTTGAACTACCCTTTCTTCACCTCCATCAACAGACGGATCACTTTTACTGGTAAAAGTAGCAGTTGGGTAACACACTCCCCTTAGGCTAAAAACGTCAGTGAGAGTAAGAGAGATAGATTAAGGAGATGGATATCACTGCACATAAAGAGTCTTCAAAACTGAAGAGCTTTAGAAACTGAATACAGTAGAGTCAGAGCAGTCAGACACTTATGTTATGTGTGTCTGTACTCTTTGCATGAGGTCATAGGTTTATTGCTGTGCCTGTGTCAATGGCAATAAAATGTAAAAGAGGTCATATCATGATATATTTTCCTTCATCTTTTGAAATAAGTGTTTGATGTACTATAAAAAAAACTTAAATGTTCTTGGATAGTCCAACAAGAGTATTTCCTAAAAATAAGCTTGCTCATCTGTTGGACAGATGAATGCATTAACATATCAAAGAGGAGGAAGTCGGATAGATTGGATATTAATATTCTTACACAGCAATAGAAATAGGAGTTGCTAAATCTTGTGCCGTTCCTGGCTGTTTAGCACAGCTCTGCAGGTCCTAAAGAAAGAATGTTAGTATGGAGCATTTTAGTCTGATATAAAAAAAATTGAGAATTTGTTGAAATGTAATGGAGCTTTACAAAGTGACTGTATTTGAAGGATCGGGCTCGCCAGCAAACCTGCAGACCACAGTTTATCATTTATAGAGATTTTAGAGAAGTTTTTTAGAAGATGTACAAGTATAATTATAGTTTTTGTTCATATTTTAAATTATATTTTATACTTATTTCTCTTTTCATTTTTAAGTTTAATTAAAGTTTTAGTAATTTTGTGTTTGTACATGGGTCAAAAGCGCTAAGATGTCTGCATCAAAAGAAATTTACCAAAGTGATTTTATGTCCATAGAAAGCATGTTAAATGTAAGTACTGTAAAGTGTCTACTTTTAAGGTTTCAAATAAACCTTTGGAGGGTTAAATGTCAACATTTTATAGAAAAAATTATCCATTGTTATTCAGTGTAACATTTATATTTATTTAAAAATTCAAACAACATGCTTATTCTAAACTGTAGGCTACATATTAAAACAAATAAAATACGTGAGCATATTAAATCTTATTGTAATGAGGGAGACAGGGATGTGCGGATCCATCAAGACACTTATTGGGTTTTTAATGAGTACAAAATAGTGTTTAAAATTTTCTTAAAAAAATGTAAAATTTCAACTAATTAGTATTGGGGGGGAAGTAATTAGTCTTTTATTTTATTAATTTAAAAAAAATAATAAAGCTGTATTATTCATTGTTTTTATGCTTACACCCTTTTTTATCTTTAATATGTCTATTGTTTTAAGTTTTAGTTTGGTTTTACATCAGAGAGAGACATGAAATTAATTGAATAAGTAAACAATTTTAAACAGCTTTAAAATTATAAAGATAATAAATTTATTAAATGTAAATATATTTCATTAATTTTTGTTTAATTTATTTCTGCAGACATCCTTTTCTCAGATTCATAGCAAGTTTTTTGATTCTCCAGGTGCAGTGGGAGTCAAAGGTCAGCTCTTTATAAAGGCAAGGGCAGGGGTCAAGGCTTGCGCTCCGTGGAATTTTGTGTATCGCTATAGTGAGCACAATAGCATAGGTGGAATGACAGGTATCCCTCAAGGGCAGTAAACAGGAGATATACTTTACCGTTTGGTGGGGTCCAGAGCAGGGGCCCATGTTGAGACCCCTCAGCATAACTCAAAACAGGAAGCACATAGGAAGAAGACAAGGACAGAGAATAATAAAAACAGAGAAATGGGCTACAGGCTATTACACTCTGACAAAGAGAGATGGATTAAGTTTCAGACTGATAGATTTTTTTTTCGGAATACCCATATACACAAACTGTCCAAGCTTCAAGAGTAAAGTGATATACACAAGATCATTCCAAAACAGCAAAAAGTTGTGGGCTGTGTGATTTGATCTGCTGCTGAGATCAAATGGAAGGAAAAAAGAGGAAATGGAATATAGGACAAAGAACTAAAAACAGGATTCCAAAGAGGAGTAGGTTATTTCATTATTTTGATTCAAGCCCCATTCCAGGAACTAGACAGTATCATAGCATAATGTAAATGGCTTAAAGTTTATTTTTGTGCATAAGGTACTCTCACGATAAATTGTGACAGTCATTTAAAAATGAATCCAACTTGCTGCAGAAAATATGAAATGATGAAGGTGCATCATTAAAATAGTTCCTCATTAATTTCTGACTACTTAAAAAGTATTTGTCAGGAAGCTATGTATTTAAACAGAACCCTTGCAGAATAATCTTTCTTGAATCTTCAGGGATATAAGCACTCAATCTAAAACAATCAACCCTACCAAACATTAAAAATTAGCTACCTGTGATAAAGGATGATTTTCAGTCCCATGTTTTTTTATGAATATCCCGGACGAGCCCCCAGAGTTTTTATCTTCAATCAGGGACTTCCTTCAGTATAGAACTTACATATTTAAATATGCTATGCAGTTCTAACTGCATTAGGTGCTGAAATGTATCAATAAAAATTCTAATTTAATTCTAATTTAATTATAGATGAACAATCGAATTAAACTATTCAGTCTGTTTTCAGTATTACACCTGGACATTGTTGCGGAACATTGAAACACACAGACTGTTTCAATAAAAAAATTATGTTGGTCCTGCTAATAACCCCTTCACTGTGCTGAAGTGGAAAAATATCATTAATAATTCTCACACAAGTCAAAGAATTGTGAGGTGTAAAAATCTGGAACACTCTGGGCCATAAACTATAAATAAACATTCTTGCCAAAACGAAAGTTTTAAAAATCACTGAAGCATTGCTAACACTGGCTAATTTAAAGACCTGTATGTTAACGGCATGAGTTAAAAATGACCATAGGGCTTATTCTGAACATATTATGACATCACACAGAAAGTGTAAGTAGGTTTTTGTGAGAGATGTTTGCTAATGTAAAAATCTCCATTAGACTGTTGTTATGTAGTGGGTGATATTTTATTTTTTGTTGCCATAGTGACCATCTGACCTGAGTCAAATTAGCCTCCCTTAAAGTCTTTATGAAAATTTGGTCATATGGCTTCAGTGTAAATCAATGGGATTTTTTAAGTTTAATACTTAAGGTTAGAGCTTTGCTCATGTAGGTAAGAGTAATGCTTGCCTTAGAATGTACCATTAACAATTTAACTGTTAGCATCTCTGCTGTATGATTGATTCTAAGTACAATACTAATCAGAGAGAGAGATTGAGAGAGAGAATAGGAGAGAGACAAAAGGACCAAGCAGCTCTATCAGCAGGTTGTCAGGTGATCCAGCCAAAGTTAAGGGCTTCAGGTGTGTACAAAATAAAAACCAAGGCATTGAGGGGCTCTTTTATGTGGTGTGGGGGATGGAAGGGTCATATCACCCTCAGGGCAGGTCGTGACTCCTGACTCATGACCCTGCTCTGAAAGAAGGGAATGCAGGAGACGAGGGAGGGACAAGTCCAAGCACGGCCTTCATGAAACCTAAAGGGCAACTTGGAAAGAGCAAGAAAGAAACACTTGACAAGGGAAGTATTTTATTTGCATGACATGCAGAGTTTTTTATAAAAGTGAAAAAAACATTCTCAAAATTCTCCATTACAATCCTACTCAATTGATGTTTTTGTTATCCATAAAAACACAAACATATATACATACACACATAAATATATTTGTTGCTTTTTTGTTGTTCCTTTCTTTTTTATCTTAATTAAAGAGTCCAAACGACCTCTGACCTTCTCACATCTGTCTCTTCAGCATGTGTCTTCCAGATGTGCCAATGTGAGCATGTCATTTTCCAGCTTACCAATAAGTGGCGGCACAAACACCACTGCCCTTGCAAAATAATGAGGCAGTGCCTTCCACACACAACAGGGAGACTGTAAAGTAGATAAAAATGATATAAAACAATAAACAAAAAGTGAAGTAATGGGTAGATATGGTGCATTTGATACTCTGGCTTTGAAAAATTTGGATATGAAATGATTAAGGGTGCACCAGAAAATAGTTCATTTCCTTGTTAATTTCTGACTACTTGACTACTGACGCTACGCATTTAAACAGAACTCTTGCAGAAAAATCTTCCTTGAAACTTCAGGGATATAAGCACTCAATCTAAAACAATCAACCTTACCACCACAGGAAACATTAAAACTGACTTACCTGTGATAAAGGATGATTTTTAGTCTCATGTTTTTTGGGAATATCCCGGACGAGCCCCCAGTGTTGTCAATTTAAACACCCCCTCGTTAACCCTCATGTCTCCACTTTAAAAGCAGTTTGTGTGCATTAGCCTAACCGCTGAGTATTGTGAGTGTACTTCTTTACAAAGCGTTTTCCCCGTGTTTCCTTTCAGAGTCTTGTTTTCCATGTGATTCTCCTGTGTACTGACCTTGCCTTGTCTTGTTCTGGTTTATTGTTCTGGTTTTTGCCTTCTGGACTCTGTTAGAAGATTGATCAACCCCGCTAGCCTACTGGACTTTCCTTGAGCTCTGCCTCCGACATACCTGTTTGCCATTGTGTTTGACCCTGCTTGTTTTACCACGGCTTTGAATAAAAGCTTGCAGATGGATCCGCACGTCCCCGTCTCCCTCATTACAGAATACTCAGACGAACAAGGATCCAGCAGCTTTTCTAGTGGACACTGGTTAGGTATGGGCACAAATACAATGCTGTTTGCTCTCAAGCAGGGTTTGCAATTGTTAGAGAGTCATATTCAGGACTTTTTAATATCCCAGATATTATCCTGATTGAGATTTTCTGCAATTGCATCAATCAACCCTTGCGGTCTCAGCTTAGACGCGAGGGTCCGCGTTCATCTTTGGCCCAATTTTTTGACTATGCTCTGTCGACGGATGGCTCATTATTTACGGTGGGTTTCATTGAGGATCAGGAGCCAAGTCAACCTGTAACAGACCGCCATAAGTTAAGTAAACTTTTCATAGATTTCCATGATTCAAGTCATGTTATTGCAGACCTGCACCAGTCAAGTCAGGCTAATATTGACTCTGATCATCCAGAGTCTTGGCACAAGATGGCCTCCAAGCCAGAGCCACAGCCGCTGCACAAGATGGCAGAAGGACAGCCACTGAACTCTCAACCTGCCCTGCCACGGCCAGAAGGGCCACCACTGAACTCTCATCATGCCTAGTCCCAGCCATGGAGGCCAATAAACTCTCGCCCTGCCCTGCCACGGCCATGAGGTCCGCCATAGTACCCACGCCTCGCCCTGCTATGGCTAAGGAAGCCACCCCCGAGTCTCCGTCATGTCTCGTTATGGCCACAGAGGTCGCTGAACCCTCGTCTTGCCCTGTCACGACCATAAGGGCCGTCATGGAACCATCGTCTAGTCTTGTCACAGCTATGGAAGCCATTTCTGAGTCCTCGTCCTGCCCTATCATGGCTTTGGAAGCCGTTTCTGAGCTCTCGTCCTGCCCTGTCATGGCCATGGAGGCCTTTGTCGAATCTTCGTCCTGCCCTGTCATGGCTATGGAAGCCATTTCTGAGTCCTCGTCCTGCCCTGTCATGGCCACGGAGGCCATCGTCGAATCTTCGTCCTGCCCTGCCACGGCTATGGAAGCCATCTCTGAGCCCTTGTCATGCCTAGTCATGGCCACGGAGGCCACTGACCTCTCGTCCTGCTCTCTCACAGCTAAGGACGCCATATCAAAGTCCTCGTCATGCCTAGTCAGAGCTATGGAGACTGATAACGCCTCGCCTTGCCCATTCACGGCTACAGAAGCTGCCCTAGACTCTTCGTCCTGCCCGGTCACGGCCATGGAGGCCATCATTAACCTCTCTGTGCTCTCTGTTTTAGTCACACCTGTCCTGCCCTGGTGCCCTGCAGCTCAGCCCTGGCTTTCCGCTCCGTCCTGGTGGGCCTCTGTGCTGCCTGCTCCGCCCTGGAGGGCGTCTGTCCCGCCGGCTCCACCCTTGGAGTCATCAACTCTGCCCTGGAAGGCCTCTGTCCCACCTACTCCGCCTTGGTCCTCCTATGAACTTGCAGAATGTACTGTCTCGGCCGCAGAGGCCATTGTTAACCCCTCTGTGCTCTTTGTTCCAGTCCCACCGGTTCCGCCCTGGAGGGCTGCTCTCCTGCCGGTGCAGTCTGCTCCGCCCTGGAGGGCGTCTCTGCCATCTGCTCCTCGCTGGAGGCCGTCTGCTCTGCCCTAGAGGGCGTCTCTGTCATCTGCGCTGCCTGGGAGGGCCTTGCCTCTGTCTGCTTTGTCCTGGAGTTCATCAGCACTGCCGGCTTTGCCCTGGAGGACCTTTGCTTTGATTGCTCTGCCCACACTGCTGTGGCACCCGGACTGGCTCTACTGTGGCTCTCTGCTCTGTCCGCACTGCCATGGTCCCGTGTGCCACTATCTCTGCTCCATGGTCCACACCCACTTTGGCTCTATGCTGTTACGATCACCGGCCAGAGTGCCCACAAACTCCACCAGAGGGCACTCCACCACGGACAGTTATGTGTGTTACCCCTGTCTGTGTTTCTGCATTGTACTCTAAGGACTCTTATTATGAAGTGTGTTCCCCACTGTTTCAGTGTTCCCCTGTTCAGTCTCTGCCCCCTTGTTAGTTCCCATGACAATTGATCAGCTCCACCCCCTCATTAACTCTCTTGTCTCCACTTTAAAAGCAGTTTGTGTGCATTAGCCTAACCGCTGAGTATTGTGAGTGTACTTCTTTACAAAGCGTTTTCCCTGTGTTTACTTTTCGAGTCTTGTTTTCCATGTGTTTTTCCTGTGTACCGACCTTGCCTTGTCTTTGGATTATTGTTCTGGTTTTTGCCCTCTGGACTCTGTTAGAAGATCAGTCGACCCCACTAGCTTACTGGACTTTCCTTGAGCTCTGCCTCTGACATACCTGTTTGCTATTGTGTTTGACCCTGCTTGTTTGACCACGCCTTTGAATAAAAGCTTGCAGATGGATCCGCACGTCCCCATCTCCCTCATTACAGGCAGTCAGAGACTATCTTCTGGCAGAAGAATAGAATTTAAATTTTTCTAAAAAAAAAAAAAGTAGGCTAAAGTTCATGTTCATCATTTTTATTTTTTATTAATCATTATATTAAAGCAATAATTGCTGTATTGTTACTATAGCACTATAGTTATGGCTGAAAGACTATCCACCCTTTAGCCATGATTCACGTTTGTTATTACTTAAACACCCACCCAAATGGCATAAAGTAACAACTGCAAAACGTTCCTTCCATATCGTTTGCTTTTAGTCTAACTTTCCCCCCACCAGATGCTCCCTGTCTGTAAAAATCCAACTGCCAAAAAAGAAAAGAAATTGTATTTTGTTTTTTTGTTATTTCTTCAGTGCTCTCTAGTTTCTGGCAGCGGCCCAGTCATCAGCCACTCTAGAAAAATATTACATAAATATTGTTTGTCTTAAAATGTGTTAAAATAAACCCTTTTCCCCGTGGGAAATGTAGACAAGCCCTTAATGATAATAATCATTTTAGCGGCTGACTGGGGAGAAAGGAAGGCAAGAGGAACCACGGAACCCCTCCTTTTCTCACAGTTTATCCGTTTCCAACACTTTGAGCCCTCTGTTGGGCCTTTGTACTTCTCTCTGGAAAGAAAGACCCAGAAAATGAATGACAGACACATTCTGTCACCCCCAAGAGAAGGTGCTAGTCCTGAGTCCATAAAACAGAAGTTCATTATGTCTGTCTATCTCAGATTTCGATCTTGATTTCGTGTTGGGGAAAGTTACTTTTAAAAGTAATGCATTACAATATTGCGTTACTCCCTAAAAAAGTAACTAATTACGTTACTTAGTTACTTTTTATGGAAAGTATTGCATTACGTTACTTTTGCGTTAATTTTTAAATATGAGCAGGGTTTGATTGTTTGTTTTTAATATAATAAGTTCTATTCATAGCAAATGTAAAAGTCTTTCCACAACAAAAAGTGTCACAAATAAACCTCAGGCTGAAGAAAAAGTAAATTCACATCTGTTAAGTAGAATACAGGAGAAGAAAGTTCAATACTCTTCAGCAAAAAAACAAAAAAACAAAAAAAACAATTGTTAGTTTATGAAGTCATTTTTGCTTCTAAGTATGATCGAACTGGATCATCAAATGTCAGCTGCAAAGACACTGGTTAATAAAATGGGATTAGATACATTTGTGTAATTTAATTTTTGCAAGTTTGAGTCAACTCCCAGAACACCTTACCAACTGCATTTTGAGCTCAAAACACTCAAATCACCCTAACAATGGCCTACCAGCCAACCTGATCTCACAAAATTCTGTGTAATGACCACAGACTCTTAACGCTAAATTCAGTGTAAGTGTAAGATTATAATGTATGTCAGTGACAGGCATCAGCCGTGATCCACTCACGGCTAACTGGATTCATTTTATATAAAATGTATACTTTCATTGTAGCACCTAGCCCAACCTTTACCCTAAAGCTACCCACTTCTGAACAATATAAAACACACACACAGACAATATAAGTGCAGTCACAGGTATTTATTGCAAAAACTGACCATAAGCAGTAAAAAAAAAAAACATTACAAACAAATTGTGTTGCATTTCAAGTCCTTCTGAAGCCATAGGATGTCTTTATGTGAAGAAGAGAGTAAAATACAAGGTTTTAATCGCTGAAATTATCCCGCTCCGTTAACATGCTCACATCTCATTCAAAAGACACTCCAGTCCTGTAGAATGACTCAATCGATCACCAGACACACAAGAGCCAATAGCATTTCACAACAGCATGACGCAATCGGTAACGAGACACACAAGAGCCAATAGAAATTTACAACCAAGGCTGACGTAAGGATTCTCCTGGCAGCATTTTTTGAATTTGCACAAAGCAGCAGCCAGCTGCAGCACAGATGAGTCGCGGCGGACGGAGAGATGGTGATAGCGTTTTGTCACAAATCAATCCTTTTGCCTCGGAAGAATTGGAATATTAATCATTTTTAATAAATAATGTCGGTAGTTGTATCTGCCGGTTTATCTTGGGTTTTATTAACGGATGGTAGGTTTAGAGGCAGATGTTGGGTTATGTGCTCATAAATGTATAAATAAAGTAATATAAATAAAACCGTTGTGACTGTTTACACTGAAAAATCACACCCCAATACAAATGTAATAATGGCAATATCATTACCCAATATTTGAATCCAGATATCCGTGCGTGGATCACGGCTGATGAGCTAAAATCACCCTGTTGAAAAAAACAGCATATGCTGGTTAGGTATGTTTTGAAGCTGGAATGCTGGTTTAAGCTGGTCTGACCAGCATAAACCAGCAAGGGACCAGCTTAAACCAGCATCCCAGCTTCAAAACATACCAGCATGTGCTGTTTTTTCAACAGGGTGATTTTAGCTTTTATCCTCAGACGGTTGGCTGCTGGTTTATGCTTGTTTATGCAAGTAACTGGTTTTAGCCCATCTTCCAGCCTGGCAAAGCTGGTGAAGCAGGTCTCCCTGTCTGGCCAAGCTCAGCTTGTTCAGCTGGTTTTAGCTGGTTGGTCAACTGATCTCCCAGCATGACCAGCTAAAGAAGTGGTCAAAATGTTCACTGGCACCGACAAACTCACATTCTCTTGTGAAACTGTTAGAATCTAGTTTTCACATTACATTAGTACAGGATATGATCCAGTTTGTGGCAAGCCCAACTTCTGTTGCCAGACCCCAGTGGTGTAACCATTAACCCTAATATGAGGAAATGACCACTATTCTAAACATGAATTTAACCAAAGACTTTCGCACCTATACTACATCAATGTAACACACATAATGTAAACCGTTCTCGCTGACCCTATCCATAAATACACCCCCAACCAAACTCTCACTCTGTATTCAGCTTCTCGTTCTCTTCAGCTCTTGTACACACACTCTAATTCTCTCCGTCGCTGTATTCTCACTGAAAGATTACACACTCTCTCTGTCCAATTAAGCACACTAACAAGCTTAGCTGCACACTGAAAGGCAGATTTACTGCTGCTTGGCTGTACTGGTAATTATTGGCAGGGTCCGCTGAAACAATTCAGCGCTTAACCTGCTTACTGCTCAGTCATGGTTCATCTCTCGCTCGTTCTCTCTCTCTCTATTTAACTCTAGATCCCAAACCCCAGGCCCAGAGCAAAGGACCAAAAAGACAGAACGGCAAAAGAGAGAGAAAGAAATTTCTCTTCATGAAGGAGGGAAAGGCTGAGAACAAGTTGTAGGGAAAAAGGGGGCCATTGTAGGGGGCTGGCCTGTGGACAAGCTGCCCATTCAGAGTTGCCCAGCCGTGTACAATGGCTAAACTAACATTACTGACATTTGGAGTTGCCCGGGCTTTGGAGCATGAGGGCAGGGGAGGGATGGGGGTATGTACGGGGGGCTCTCCACCCCTCCGTCTGGGAAGAGAAGCCGTGTTGGAATAAACCCTCCGGTGGTTCAAGCTATTGATGAAATATTCATGTCTCAGGGTGGGAACTGAGATGGCTGCCTGGTGAGATGAGGTGAGATAAGAGAAGAAGTGAGGATAATAGCTTTGATATCTCAGGGAGTAACAATATTTGATAGACAGCAAATTGGTACTTGCTTAACTATTCTACTTTTCATATCTTGTAGAGTTGCAGAAGACAGAATAAATCTTAACATTGTCTTAAACTGTATTGTGTAGAAACCAAATTCAAAGATTTCAATATAAACTCAAAGATTTTTCATCATATTTTTCCAAGACCAAATGATCTGAGTTATGCTATTGAAAGTGATTCTTATTGTCTATACTTTAAAGATTTGTGAGGGAAGTTTGGGAGAAACATCTGAGATCAAGTCTCTTGAGCAGATATGTGTCTCTTTCTAATGACTGCTGGTGTCTCAGGTTGTCTGTGGTAGAACAATATCCAACTGAAAACAGCATTCAGGAGCCGGTGTGATGGGGTCATCCCTGCTTTGATCCATGCCTCTATTTATCACGGTGACATGGCCAGCAGTGGGTGGCGGTCACTTGGTGTCAGTGCCACAGTGTTGTTCGAAAGAAAGAGAGCCATGATCATTTCACATGTTGGGGGTTGTTTATATTACAGTTCTTTAAGCAACTATAGAAGAATTACTGTTATGAAGTTGCTTTTCAATAGCTCAAGTTAACAGCTTTGTCTCAGATGTTTCTCCTACAGTTCTAAGAAATAAAAATGAGACAACTGTTAACACAGTATGAGTTTAGAGCTTTAAAATGAATGTTGATAGCACAGCTCGGAATTGAAAGCGCTCCTTTCCACTGCTGTCTAGGAGAGACAAAAAAAATTATCATATTTTTTTCTCTCTACGCTCTTCCTATTTTATTAAAAACATAAATAACCCCACAATACATATCTCAGACAAATGTGTCCACTGCACAACCCTGTGAAAACACCATACTGCGCAGACCAACCGCAGTTACGTCAAGCTTTTTAATGACACATAAAGTTATACAAGCATAAACACTTACAATTCACATGTCAACAGTTTTTTCTGAGTTCTGATGATAAAGCAGAGGTATACTGAGGATATTGAAACAAATCTGCATGCTGAAAAGACTCTGGACCGAGGGTGAGTTTGCACGGAGGGAGTTTCCCGCAGTAGTGCATGAGGTTTTTATTTGCTCTCTGGTGCAGGTGAAAGAGCACATAACTGACTTTTTCCAGCACAGCCAGCCACTCATCGGGGCCAGGAGAAGTCTCCCGGAATAAAGAACTTTTGATCTAGGATTTGCTCTGCACAAACCCAACGACATAAACATGAGAGCTCGTAGAAGCCACACTTACAGGAAATATTGCTCACATGCATGCAAATTTACACACCGATTATCTTGTGTTTGCACATGTATACATATCTTAGGTATTTTTCCTGTGCTGCTGCACATACACACAGCCTCAAACTTGCAGACAGCAGTGGCGTGTCTAGGGTAAACAGTTTGCGAAGCTCCAGTGAAGAGGGTCCAGGGTAGTAGCTCCAGAGCTGATGACGTGAAGTGAACGAGGGGAAGCTTACGCAGTCACCCAGGTTTGTTTAAACAAGCCTGGCTCAGCCCGGCATGGTAAACAAGGCTGGACCACCAAGCCTGCTGCCATTCCGCTGCCAGTTGCAGAGTACTGCTGAGCCCATCGTCCCCTGTGCCTGCTGCGCCAGCCTTCGTACTACACAAGGACATCAGTGTAAGCCAGTGACACACAACGCCATCCGTATGTGTTCGTGTGTAGGAGGGGTTGAAGGGGGCACTTGAGCTTTTAACAGCAATAACAGCTGCTTAAACCAACAAACGGAGAACTTGATATGAACACACTGAAAGAAAGAGGCCTCAACTGCCTTGCGAAGAGCTGCCACAAAGATCAGGGACACCTAACACACACAGCTGGTTGGGGCCGCGGTGAGGTCACAGGCCTTAGATGTACATAATCTGCAGGCTTTGCCGTTTGATCACATGCCAGGGATCCGGCGGGGATGACAGCTCTGTCCGATTCTACCTTTCAGAAGAGCAGAGACAAGATAATTCCCAAATCCTTCTCAGACGCGCAATAGAAAATCATCTGGACATCAGATCACACACTGGACAGATCACACACCACCGACAAGACCAATTAAGGGTTTGTATAAGATTGAACGTAGACTACTGACTCCATTCTACCAATAAAAAAATATATATTTCCATTTCCTGAAGAATATACTATTGCTGCAAGACAAGTGTGTTTTGGTTAACATGAAAGTTATATGGATGTATAAAGGACCAATTACTATTCATTATGCAAATACAGTAGATAAAGGTTAACCAGTAACACTTTACAATGCAAATGTTATGATGGCATTGTTGCTTATTCTGAATAGCAACAGTTTTAGAGTTGGGGTACCTGGACTCGGACTGTAATCATGAATGAACTTGGACAATGAAAGTATATATTTCTTGTCGGCGCCTGTAGCCCGCAGACCTTTCCCGATCCCATTCCTCCTCTCTCTCTCCCAATTCACTTCCTGTCAACTATGATCTGTCCTATCTAATAAAGGCTAAAAAATGCCAAAAAAAAAATCTTAAAAAAAAAGAAAGTATATATTTCTTGATTTGAGGGAATAAACCTGTCTGTGGAGACAATTTCGTTGCTTCTTGCATGCTTCATGAGACTTTCAAGGTTAAATGTCCAATGTTTGATCAAAAAAGGACAAACATGAATCAGCATTGTTTATTACATTAGTGCGTATTATTATTAATGTCAGGTGGTGGCAGTAAAGAGGTAAATGCTTTATTGCATTTGAAAATAACAGAATACCTAGACTAAACCCCTAAACAATAGTGTTAACAAAAGCAAATTTCAGATTTAAAAAAAGGCTGAACCAACAAGGCTATTTTAATTTGTTACTGTAAGTTTTGAGTGTTTTTGAGTGTTGTCGCTCACAGGATTTAATGGGTTAGCTCACCCCAAAATTAAAATTCTGTCATTGATTGCTTACCCTCATGAGGTTCCAAACCCGTAAGACCTTCGTTCATCTTCAGAACACAAACTTTTAGTTACGTCTTCCGCCATTTTGGAGAGTATCACAACACAACATATGGGGGGAAAGTATGCGCATGAATGTTGGTTATGCCTAGAGGAAAGCTTGTGTATGTGTTGTGATACTCTAAAATGGCGGAATACGTAACTCCGGAGAGGAATGGTGAACTAACCCTTTAAGCGCTCTGCATTGTTAGTGCCTTGTTGTACCAGGTGAACTACTGAGCAAGTTTACTACTTCAAAATGGTTATGTGATGCAGTTATCAAAATGTTTACAAATCAGGCACTGTGTTAAAAGTGCTTTGATGTTTATAACATAGTTTTGCATTTATAAAATAGCATATATAACAGCTAAACAGCGAACTGAAATGATCTACAAAACAATTCGTATGTTAAGTAACACAATGTGCTAATCAGCAGGAAGAGTTTAATGGTTTAACACATTGCATTCGAAGTCACAGATTCCCAGAATGCCTTGCTGCAGGACAGCTGTGATTTGGCTGTTAACACTTGAAGGTTGTGAGTGATTACGACTCTCTTAAGATAGCCAGCCACACACAGCCTTACTGGACAAAGAGCGGCCTATATCCACCCTTCAACCCCCAGAGCCTGTGCACTCACTAGCAGAATTAATATCTCGTGTATATGGGCAGAGATCCAGCCTCATCCACCTCCTCCATACACACTGGCAGATCCAGATAAATACTACGAACAGCAGAGAGACAATGTCACATACAAAAGCATGCCAAAAGATACCAGAAGATTCATGGATTTACACATCAAGACCAAGTTTTACAAAACAAGCCCAAATTGTTCTTTAAGCCGTTAAATAATTTTACGTTTACAGCTAAGAGTTATGTGACAGGATAATAGACGTTTTTGAATCAATTACATTTCATAAAGCAGAAGAACAAAAGTCATATAAATTTGGAATGACATGAAGGTAAGTAAATGATGATAAAATGTAGTATGTGGTTCATACCCTCAATGCAAAGCACGAATAAATATAAAATTAAAATGTGTGCTTCAAAATGAGCATGTGCTATAGATTAAGCTCTTTTTAGTGTTAAGATTATTTCTCGAGTGTATTTCATGGTTTTCAGGTTTACGGGCACTGAAAAGTAACTTTCTGTTTAACAACCCCATGTTCCAAGTTATGAGTGTGTGTGTGTGTGTGTGTGTAGGTGTGTCTGCGCGTGTGTAAGATGAGCAAACCATCTCTGTCCTTCCAGCACAGAACTCCCCCTCTTCACCTCTCCATCCATCTGCCAGGGTCACTGCTGAACCGCTTTTACAGAGCATGCAGCACAAGAACAGCTATGAAGCCTGTTAACGAGTGTCATCCATTAACCAGCTTCACCATCACTGTTTGTTTTCACACGAAGGGGTGAGTGGAACATGGTGACATGGCTGTACACCTCTGTTCAAGTGTTATAGATATCTGTGCACTGTGAGGATATATTTACATAAGATGATACATGTAGATTTACTTAATATATTTAAAACAATTTATGGCCTTAATATTTTAATAAATGTAAATATTTTTTATGTTTATTATTTTAAAATATTTATCAAATTTAGAAAAAATAATAAAAAATATAAAATAAAATTGTACATTTATATTACATCAGAATATTATATTATTTTATTACTCTGCTTTATAGCACACCTAATAACCTAATAACTGTAGAATAATCATTTTAATGTATGGCCTCAAGTTACTTATTGCTTTTCATAATGTCTGAATTAAGAAAAAATTATAATTCTCTAAAGGCCTTAGTTTATATGACAGAAAAAAAGACATAGATGGCTTTGGAAAACCTCCAGTTTGTACACATGCTTTTATTCCAACAATAATTTAGTGAAATTTAAATCTCAACAATTGAATTGGACAGCAGAGATGATGGAAGATTGAAAGCAAGGAAGGAGATTGATTTTGCAACTTTACCGAATGCAAATGTTTTTCCTGGAACTCATCGATTCCAAACCTTTCAACGTCTTTACCGGATTCTTCCCTTATCTGCATCAGAGAGTTGCCAAGAGTTTGAATTGTGCAAGTTTGCGCCCGCAGGGAATGGCAGAGGAATCACGTTAACTTTAAACATTATTCACCAAAGCTTCTGCACATTTTTTTTCTCCACACAGACCTGTCAGTGTGATTAAAGTGTAACGTGGTCAGACTCAATGTGGTCTGGGCAAGAGTGTCTGAAGCGCACATCAGACTGTTTTGCACACAGAAAAGAAAAAGCCTCAAGGAGAGAGAGACAGAGAAAGAGTGAGAGGCCTCTTCCTCTCTCAGGAAAAACACACACCTGACCACAATTATGTCTTTGAAGCCTCTCTGTGACCTTTACCCCCTCACCCCGAACCCGGAGCGCAGCGCTTTCAGTGTGTAACTCGATGGAGCGGCATGCAGTGATTACACACACACATCCCTGTTTCTAATCACAGTTACACACAGATCTATACATTCATACATACACACACACATTCTAGCAGCTAAAAACAGGAACTAGAAGCGGCCAAACATGCCTCAACTCATCTCATCGCTGACTAGCCCAGTTTGTCCCTGTAGACTCGCCATAGCTGCCTTTCCAACAACATAATTCAATTCATCGTATTCATGGCCAACACATAACCTTAGAATGCTAAATCACATCCTGAGTCTGTGCTTTATGCTCCAGAGCTGAGCAGAGGGGAGGAGAGGAGACGGTACAGGGCAGGGGAGGAAATGGGCTTTAACGTGTCCTCAAACCTTAGAGAATGATCTCCTCTCGTCTCCTCTCATGTCCTCGTATTTTGTCTGGTCTTGTGTGAGTGGAGCTATATGCAGTGGTGTGTGTGAGTTGCAGCAGATGTTGCTCTTTTGTTAAAATAATTTGGTGGGAATTTTCATGAGCTGCACGAGGCCACAGCTGGGATACAGGTGGAGAAATGAAAAGCGAGAGAGGGGTGATCAGAACACTGCCCACTAGAGACAGACTTTAGAAATGCTGAAGAAAATTAGAGACAGTAGAGAGGTTAGTAGGACACAGTAAAAAAAAAAATGATGCCATGAAACATCTGCCTCCCCTGTCAAAAATTTGGATTTTTGTACAGAAATGAATTAAAAAAGTTTTCTTTTTTTTTGCTTCATTTCATTCATCGTTTTCATTTTAGACTTTGCATTGTACGGAATTTTAATTGTAAAAATAAAGTGTTAAATAATTTTCGCAAAGCATGTTATAGATATAAAGTATTTATGTTTGTTTGTACTGTATATTAGCCATTTAAAATATTTTGGACAAAATTAGACCCAAAAAAATGCATCGTAATGTTTAATAACAATAATAACAAATGTTTCTTGCATAGCAAATGAGAATATTACAATGATTTCTGAAAATTTGGGTTTTCATCTCTTGAAAAGATTAATATTAAAACATGAATATTAAATATATATATATATATATATATATATATATATATACATACACACACACACAGTATATATAGCAAAATATTAAGGATATATTTTCCCTAAATTTGATGGATGTAAAAATTATACATGATGATGTTATAGTTCAATCAAATATTTTTTTTATTTAAAGAAGACAAACTTCAAAGAACTATAATTTTGCTCAGTGTTCCATTTAGTTATTGTTGTTGTTTTTAACATTTAGTATCTTAAGCATGTGCTAAATGTTTATCAAAAATCACAATTATGACATTAAATACAAGTTAATGGTCGTAAGGCTTTAACTTTGACATTCCGATATTTCATATATGACAAAAATACTTTTTATTTACTTCAGATGGTGCAGCTGCAGCATCTACCTGGCCCATGTTAACCAGCCAAACCCATGGTGTGACCTCTGACCTCAGCCCTGTACCTGAGTGAGACCCTAGTTCACTGCTATGAAGTCCAGACTGTGCTTGTTGCTGTCAGCTGAGCACACATCTAAAGCTCTCCCACACATATGTTCGGGTTTGGATCGCACCGTTGGCTTTTATTCCTCCCTCCTCTGTTGGAGAAAGAGTGGAGGGAGGGGAAAAAGAAAGTAAAAGAAAGACACACTGAGCGGCAATTACCTCAGCTCTTGGCAGGAGTTCTAATTAAAACCAAACTTGTTTCCCTCCGTGAACAAACATGACAGGCGCTGAAGCTGAGGAGCTTTTTTCAGTCCTGCCAAGATGTAAAGTGAGTGCAGGTGCCTCAGGAATGCCAGAGACTAGTGAGGGGCGCGACAGAAGTGACCTTTCTCTTTCCCTCGCTGTCTTTCTATCACTCGTTCCCTCACTTTCACCTACATTTTATCTACATTTGACCAAGCATTTCAATGTGTCCTTTTTAAGTTGTGTGTGTGTGCATTCTATGCTTCTGGGTAAATTTTCATGTACAGTAAAATCCCATCAGGTATTTACATGTAAGTCTACATCTTAACAACTGCATAGGCTATAACTTTTATTTCATATTTCTATATATCACACTGAGCTGCCTATGTAGTGTTAGTCATGCTCTTGATGCAATAGGAAGACAGCAACATTATGTTGCCTTTTTAGACACTATGGCCTGGTTTCACAGACAGGGCTTAGACTAAGCCAGGGTTAGGCCATAGTTCAATTAGGAAATTTAAGTATTTTTTATAAATGTGAAAAAAATATATCTTTTTGGTGTCCAAAACAAAGGCATTGATGTATTTTAAGATCAATCAGTGCAAGTTTCTTTCAGTGGAAACAGTTCAGCTCTGGGACTAGGCTTAAGCTTTGTCTGTGAAACCAGGGGTTTGTTTTCTGAGGCAGTATTGTATGCACCGTATGAGGAGAAGACAATCCCAGAATGCACTGAGCTAAGTGAAAAGCAATGTTTTTTTGTTGACATAACTAAAGTAGAAAATTAGGTATATTATAAATTCACAATATTTAATTTAATACAAAAATAGTAATAACAAACAATAGTTTAGTTGCGTTCACTGAATATTTGTATGTGTTTACAGTGCTGGATGGTAACTTACTATATTTTCTGTATTACGTAATCAGATTCCAAAAATGAAATACTTGTAATTATATTTCCTTTTAAAATGTGCATACTCAGACCTTTATTTTTATTGATTATATCACTGTAAAAAATGGACGTGATTTTTACAATTAAAAAAATTGGGAAAATGATCCAGTAAAAACCTGTTAAATGGTTAATGGTATATTCCTGTAAAAATTTACAGGGAAAACCATAAATGGACATTCCTAGAATTACCTGCACTGCATTTCAAATTTAGTTTGAATTTGATGTTTTTTCTTTGAAATAACTGTTTCTTCTTGGGGGTTTTTATTAGTTGTTTATTAGGGTTGTATGTTATATGTAATTTATTTTAATTTAATGTTTATTGCATATTTCAGTTTAATGAGTCTCACCAGGATGGTGTTTAGTGTTTGTGGGAATGACACTGAGCAACTTCTATATATGTTAATATTTAAAAGCTGCTTGTGATGGCTTGTGCTTGAGCACCCGCCCCTTTCCTCCAGGATGCCTCAAGTGCCCTTTTCTTGTTTTTTTTTTTTTTTTTTTAAATC
>JAUMHE010000071.1:3712324-3722387 GCA_032359235.1 Enteromius mattozi | reverse complement strand
TTTTCTCTAAGAAGGAATATAATTGTGAGGATACTACCTTTTCTAGTATCTTTGACAGAAAAGGGAGATTTGAGATCAGTCTGTAATTAACTAGAACTTTGGGGTCAAGTTTTTTTGACTAGAGGCTTAATAACAGCCAGTTTGAAGGCTGTTGAAGGAATTAATAATAGCCAAAAGAGGATCTAAGACTTCTGGAAGCAGCTCTTTTAATAGTTTATATGGAATAGGGTCTAACATACATGTTGTTGATTTAGATGATTTAACAATTTTATACAATTCTTCCTCTCCTATGGTAGAGAATGAGTGGATTTTTTCCTCAGGGGATTTTTTTTTACAGTGTATGAGTTTAATATTTACTGATTTTCTAATTGATTTTTGGTTAATGGTCACATAACATGCAGATAAACAAATAAAATAAGTAATAAATAATTGTATTATTTTTTAATTATATATTTATATATTTTTGAAATATTTTATTTTATTTTTAAGTTTTTGTGATTTGATTATTAGCTTTTATCACAAACCTCAGTTCTTGTCAATCTACATTATTGAAAAGTAATCAAAAAGTAGTAGAAGTAGAAAACAGAATAGATTAAAAAGTTTAATCTAATAGATTACATTACTAACTACAATTTTTATCATGTAATTTACAATCAGTAATGGACTAAATAATGTTTCTAAAGATTATAATGACAAACAATGACAATAACCAGCCATCTAATTGTACACCACAAGACTAGTAATGTGTGATAACAAAGTAAACAGGGTCGACTTTGATCTCATGCAGACATGCCAATTTACAAAGAGATGCTGCCTATGTAGGTAACAACAGCAAGAAGGCTCACTTGATTTTGGAACAGAGCCATATGCATCTCCGCACATGCACATTAAACACACATTGCTTCCAGATTTAGTGTATAAAAGTGAGATTGAACCTCATAGTAGTGTGGTTAGTCTGGTGTGTTTGGCAGGGGGTGGCAGTGAGCTGGAACAGATGCAGGTTCTGGGGGTATCGCAATGGATTCTTCTTGGTCTGTGAATTGTGAGCTATCAAGCATGATTTTCAGTGAATGATAACTTTTTTTAGTCTGATTTTGACTGATTATGCTGCTTATATTATTTCATAGAATATATTTTGCAAATCATGTGACACTTGTTTATGTAATTCCGTTTTTTGCAGCGTGAACACTACGCTAAACATCCTTTTCATGAAAATAGAAACTGGGATTGGAACAAAAAGTGAGTGAGTAAATTATGACAGTATTCCATTTTAGGTTGAACTATTATATATATTAACACACACAGACTTAAGCAGCTTGTGGTTTGGACCAGCTGTGATTTTATACTTTCACAGATTTACCTTATTGTGAAACACAACACTCTCAATAAATGCTACTGCCCAACCACAGACATATGATCATATTAGATTATTGGAGGAAAGAGCAGAACGACGAAAGAAAGAATGAGAGAAAGAATTAAAGACCTATGCAGAGCGACAGAGACAGAGTGAGTCTGGTTTTTAAATGAGTCTGGTTTTGTGGTTTTAAAATGTGATTAACCTTCGAAAAATTAACAGTTTTATTAAAAATGACAGTGAACTGAGGTTTACTCCCAGCAGAAAAAAAATAGCAAAACAGATTAAGGAAAATAAAGGGAAAACAGAGAGCTAGTGCAGAAGAATTTGTTCCACTGGACATAAGCCTTGGAGCCAAGATGAGACAGCAGAAAAAAATGAAATAAATGAGGGACAAGAGTATTTTCAGGGCTTCTTGGAATAAAAAAAGGAAAAGATTCAAAGCAAAAAAATTACACTTAGTAGAAAAACAATTGAGAATAACTGAAAACAACTGAGGAGCAAGGCTTTTGCATGCAACCCTAACAAAAAACACTGTGTTGGTATTAAAAGTTTGATATATTAACTATGGTACTGAATGACATATTCATACATGTACCATTTTGTGTTATTTTGTGTCACTGAGATACTATTTTGCTATTTTTTATTAATAGTGTCTATTTATTTTTTTGTTGCTACCTGCTATAAACGTATCTTGGTGCACTTTTCAGTGAGACATGTGTACATAAGTACATATCACTGCAGTTTTCAAAAGAAATGAACACTAAAGGCAGTAAAACACCTTTAATAAAGCGCAATTTTTGCACATGCAGTTACTTGAAGAATATTAAGTTTCAAAACAATATTAATATGCTGGGAGATTTGAAAACTGATAGTTCTGAATATTAACATCACACATATCCAGCTTCATATCTATGGGTTTTCAAAGATGGTAGGTTTGTTCAGTAGTTCACAGAGTAAAGAGATGTACTTTAGAGACAAAGAGCTCCGGTTTGAATCCCCTGTAACTACGGTTCAACAAAACTGTGTAAAAAGAAGGTGAAATGACACGATTGGATTATCAAATGCATTTTTATATCAGTTTTATATTAGTTTGACCTACACAATTGGGTAGGTTTAGGGTTGGATTTGGTGTAGAGCATATTTCCAACATGATAGAGCATTAACTTTTAGCAACAGATATTTCAATTCTGAATCACTGCAATACATACCTACATCAGCGTAATACAAATGTGCCGGGGTTCATGTATTGAACCCGTGTTTTAGTGCCACTCATTGGACATTTGTCTTTGAAACTGCAGCGAAACGTGCAGTAAGGCATGTAAAAATGGTACATATTTTTATGAGACCAGCAAAAATCATAAGAATTTGTATGAGTGAGGTCTTACGAATTCGTACAAATTACCCAACTCGTAAAATATGTAATTGCTGAATTGCTGTAAGATCGGGCTGTTATGTCAGCTAACAAACAAGTGCAATTCTTCACCAGCACCTGCAAATACACTGCAGCTTTTCCAGATCAGAAACCAGGTGAAGATATCATTACAACAGCTGACAGACAATGAAACTTGGCAGAGCTCAAATATAAGATATATAAGAACTATGAGAGTTGAATGTAGGGAGCATGTAGGGACAGAGAGAGAAAGAGAGAGATGGTATATTATCCAAGAAATACATGTTGGTTTGTGTATGTTTATCTTAGTGGTTTGTCGTGTGGTGTATCTACCATCTCTCATGCCCTCTCTGTGATGGAGTCTGGGTTTGTGTGGTATAACCCATGCCATTCTTTGAATGTTTTGGATGTAAGCCAGGCTTCGCACTACATTTATCACCTTCATCATGTCTTCAATATTCTGCATGGCTGCGCACATGACTCTGGTAAGACAGATGGGTCATTCCTGTTATGCAGCACTGCTCTGTAACTTTTAAAAATGAATATTTGTAGTCTGTAGTTTTTCTATAAAAGGGTAAAACATTTTATGCTTTGCCACTGTGAAAAAATATGTTTCTTTTAACTATTAAACGTGCACTGATAGTGTAATATTAATTAAATGAAATGTGACTTAAGTATAATAAAAAGAGATGCTATGACTGTTTGAATTATGGCTGTTTCATAACATGCTTGAGTACTTTGTAATAATGAACTTGATTATAATTTGAACTGTTGTGTCTTGTTCAATATTACATTTAGTTTAACATTTATATTTACTAACATAATAAATAATAATTCAACTTATAATAAGTAATTATAAAATTACATATAAAGATCTGAAATAGCCTTCTTAAAGTATGGGTTTTGAATATGAAAATGAGCTCTAAGTGAATGAAAACCTCCTGCAAAGTTTTAAATCTGAAAGTGCACCATGTACAAAGTTATTGTCTCTAAAAAAGAAAGAGCTGACTCTGAATCATTGTAACAACTCATTGTTAAAATGAGTCCCAAGCCATCTCATGTTGACGTCAACATGAAACATTAGCATATTGCCCGCCCACTTGTTGATATTTTCACCTTGGTCTGAATGAAAATGCTAATTTATTCTTTGCCACTAGGTGCTGCTTTTGGAGTATTAAAAGCTCACAAACACTGCTTTAAATGAAATCAACCAATCACAGAGGGGTTTGGAAAAATGAATTGCGCATCGTTTGAGTTGTTGAACAAATAAGGTAAAAATAAATGCATATTACAAACCTTCACAATTTCACAAGCTAAAAATGTGTTGTCACTTTCTGGTCATTAAAGACTGGCCCTTTTTAATTAAGATTTTTACAAAATTATCAGACAATGAAAATTACCAATAATGTGAAGTATAATATGTTTCATATTAATTACCAGACTTCTAAAGAAAAGTTTTGAAATTGTTCAGCTATTTCAGTTTGTTTTTAATTCATCTAGCTTTATCCGATATATTAGGGGCAAGAAAATGTTGAGTATAACAGGAATGACTCAGCTGGCATGAGCAGTATGAGACTCTGTCTGTGTTTGACTGCAGTAAGACAGATGTTCGTTAAGAGATGGACTTTTCTGCGCTAAAGGAACACTGGGAATACGGTTTCAGTTGGCGGCACTGCTGTCTGTCAGGTGAGTTATGCTGTGTTTGGTCAAATCTGCAGGTCTCTTACGGTAAGAGCAGGTTGATTCTCGCTTGTGAGAGCTGGAAGCTGGCTCATGTGCACTGAGGGAAATTTTCCACAGCTCTGCTCAGTCCAGAATATACACACAACACACACTGAACCACCTTTGTCAGAGGCAGCCACCTTCCCTCCCGTCATGGAGGCCTGAACCAGCATGCTGGCAGGTTTAATCTACAGCACATTTCCCCTCGCTGGGTACTGAATTCCAGCTCTGCCTGCAGGCGCCATTTTATATCCATGAAATGCAAAACAATGCAGTAAATAAGCTGTAATAAGATTACACTCATACGACGCCCGGAGAAAGGAAAGAAGAAGAAAGACCTTAGATCTGGGCTGTTTAAGATTATTGTTTAAGATCTCTTCTACTGTCTCTATAATCTCCTCAGAAACGTTTTTTCCCATGATTCACAGATACGCTCCACACTAATGACAGGTGCTGACTAAGCTGTTCAGCAGACTCAACTTCCTCTCTATCACTCTGTAAATATTCAATAGTTGTGTTGTGTTAGTGAACAAATCAGTATTTTGAATTAATCTTTTAAGAGAACTAAATGTTCTGTTCGTGTGTTGACAGATATAATTTAATTATATCTTAATTGACTTAATTGTATGGAATTATAATTTCGAACTTTACTGAATGTGCACTTGTAACTTACACCTTCCAAGCTAACAAGGCAGCACAGGAATATTCGGCACAATTAGTTAGACTTAGTACTTTAATACAGATTTAATTTTAAATGTATATGCTTCAACATTTCTCTCAACCCTGACCACCATCTTGTATAGGTTTTTAGCTGAATGAAGAATTAATGGCAATTTCTATCTACTTGTCCATAAAGTCTTATACTGGTCTTATACATCTCGGGGGCTGGTGTCACGATATGGAGAGACGAGGAGTCGTTCGGATTCAAATGCAACAGTTTTTAATGAGACACGGAGCGAAACAGACAGGGTCGATCATCAGCAGACAGGTACAACGTAGGCAGAGACAGAAGCATGGTCATAAGGGAAGCGTAGGTCAGTTTAACAATAAATCCATAATCCGAGGGGCAAGACAAAGTCGTAGATCCAGGGAGAGCAAAGGTCGGCAACGATAAATCCAGAACAAACAACAAAGAGTGGGAACACGAATGAATAAACTAGAGTTGACGGAGACGCCCACCATGGCGGAGCAGACGGCGGAGACACCCACCTGGGCAGACCAGACGGAGGAGACACCCTCCAGGGCGGGTCAGACAGCAGAGTCGCCCACCTGGGTGGACCAGACAGCGGAGATACCCTCCCAGGCGGAGCAGACGATGAGGGTGCCCACCAGGGTGGAGCAGACGGTGGGGATGCCCACTTGAGCCAACCAGACAGCGGAGAGGCCCTCCAGAGCGGAACAGGAAACTGAACTGTACAGAGAAGTGCAAACAGGTTAATTGTGGCCTCTTCGGCCGAGTTCATACCTGCAGCTGGGTTGGGTTGCGTAGTCCCAGCAGTCAGGGCAGGTTCTAGCGAGAGGGTGACAGCTCCAGGATCAGGTTCAGTGCACAGTGACAGTTCAGTGAATCTAGGAGCAGGCTCAGAAGGAGACAACAGTTCAAAGGCCTCCGTGGCTGATTCTAGGCAGGGTGAAAGTTCAACGACCTCCTTGGTCGGTTCAGGGCCGGGCAAAAGTTCAATAATAGCCTCCATGGCCGGTTCTGGGCATGTCAAATGTTCATAGAGCCCAGTGACAGGTTCAGAACGGGGCAAAAGTCCACAACTGACCTCCCCGATACAGGGTCAGGCGTGAGCTCCAGGGCAGGTCCAACTGACCGACTTGGAGGCTGTGCAGCCACCAACGGAACCCCAGGCGAATCCACGACCATAGTCGACATCACTGGAGATGGTCTGCCAACGGCTGCACTTTCCATGGTCAGGACCGGACTGAGCTGAGGCAGAGAAACAGGCTCGGGTGGCTCGGGCCACGGCAGATCAAGATCCTCAGCAGATTCAGACAGAGTGGGCCAGGGCAGAATACAATCCCCGACAGGCTCAGGGATGCACGTCAGAAGAACCAGGCGTGACGTCCGTGATCGCTGGCGACAGGTGCAGAGGCTCCGAGGCGGCGGCCATTTCACGGGCAAACTTGGATGCGGCAGCCATTTTAGGCGAAGCTCCGGGCATAACGACCACCTCGCGCGCATACTCGGGCGCGTCGGTCATCTTGCGTTAAGTTTTGGACGTGGCGGCCATTTTGCACTCAGACTCGGAAGTGATGGTCCTCTTGTGCAAAGGCGGAGCTCGCCGAATGGCCGCGCGGGAGCTGAGCCATGGATTTGGCGTGACGTTCACAGCGCGGTGATTACTCCGCCCTTAACCGCGAGCGTGAACGTTCTCCTCCGCCTCTCCCACGGTGAAACGAGATCCACAGTGCAATAAAACAAAGTCTATTAACTGCTCCAATGTCCAGTCGGGGGCTTCATCGGGCAGGTCGCGCAATACTACAATATCCAGACCAGACAGAAAGTACATCTTAATTGTTTCCTCACTGACCTTCACCAGATGAGACACTGCGATAAACTCCTCAACATAATTATCAATGTGGCGTCCGCACTGAAATAGTGAACGTAAAAATGACTCTGGTGCCTGTTTATAATCCTGCCTGCGAGGCAATGAGTAGTCTCTGAACTCACGTGAATGGCAGTTGCTGAATCCTTGTAGACGGATCATTCTGTCACGATATGGAGAGACGAGGAGTCGTTCGGATTCAAATGCAACAGTTTTTAATGAGACACGGAGCGAAACAGACAGGGTCGATCATCAGCAGACAGCAGACAGCAGACATTGAAACAATGATTAACCACTGACCACTGTTAAAGTGGTGCCATGACCCGAATGGTGTCCCCTAGTAATTTCTGCCCATCCCACTCTGAGTGTAGTTCGAATTGGTCATAACCAGCATGGAAGGAGACACTCCCATCAATGTCTATAGACAGATAGCTGTGCCAAACTGGGCTGGCCTAATAGAAGTTGCAAGTTTAGTCTGGCCTGAGGAAAAAGAGTGTACTCATTCTACTTTAAAGAAAGAGGGTTTTGCCCCCAGCATTAGGCTGCTGCCTCTCTCCCATCAGGCCTCCTACTGGTTGAGTAATTAAAGCACACCAGAAGTGGCATCACCATGGTAATGCTGGCAAATCCGGGCAGAGAAGCCAGAGCCACAGGCTCCACTAATCCTGTTTGAGACCATCAGGAGCCATGGATGCCTCACCCGGAAGACTTACAATTACCCAGTGGAGAAAGAGAGGGAATGAAGGAATGGGAAAAAGAGGGAGAATAAGAAACGGGAGGGTGTTCTATTCTTTCTCACACAGCTTTTGTTCAAAATAACTTCAGACCTTTCGTAGTTCAGTTTGAAACACATGAAATCTTTCAAGGTCACACTTTATTTTAAAGTTTCTCACTACTAATTATTTACAATGACTTTTGCCTCAATAAACTCCTAATTTTCTGCTTATTAATAGTTAGTAGGTAGTTGTTAAGTTAGGCATGGTAGGATTAAGGAATCTAAAATATGGTCATGCAGCAGAAAAAGACATTAATATGTGCTTTAGAAGTACTAATAAACAGCCAATGTGCTGCTAGTAATACTGTATGCATGCTAGTAAATGGTGAGAATTGGACTTTAAAATAAAGTGTTCCAGATTTTATGTCATATTTGCTTTTGTTAATACTATCAGTGAGGGTTTAGTGTATGAACTTAGTGTATGAAAAGCTATAGAGCATAAACTTTTACCGCCACTCATGGATATTTAATTTCAAATCAGCTGCGATACATACAAAATTTAACAGATAAGATCAAACTTTGGAAGATACACATTCATCTGTTTTGGATAACCTACTTTTAGCACCATGCAACATTTCACTTTGAAATTTTCGTAATACAACATACACAAATTCCGTTTCTTGCATTTCAAGATTCGCATCTTCGGTATGAAATGTTTAGCAAATTTGCGCTGTTGAAGGAAAAGTCCTGCGTGTATTTGGGTTGGTCTGTGATGCGTTTGGGTTTCTAAATGACTGTGACGGATAAATGTGTTTGAGTGAGTGAGATCCAGTAAAATTCTGCAATACTACAGCCAACACTACGTTATTGAAACTCAAGTGCTCTCTTAGCGCCTTATAAACGGTTCTGGTCTTCTCCCTGAGGTCCTTAATAAAGACAAATTCCTATTATACTACACGCTGTATAAACAAGGCTCTTGTAATGTTCCCATTGCCCTTCACAGTACGTGTTCTTGCCTTATTTGACCTCAGTAAACCCCAACATTTCTCAGTTATTTTCTATCACACTTCAGTGGTTTGTTTTGGGGCCAAAGGGCCCGACAACTTCCTCGGCCCCTCATGTGTCCTGTCCTTTCTTTTTAACAAGGTTGGACTTATTGAACAAAGTTCTGAATGCTACACACACGCACACACTTTAATCCCTCATATCAGGCGCATAAGCTCAGAGAATAGAGCTCAGTGGTAGTCTCTCTCTCAGGTTCGTCCCCTTCATCTGTGCTGCTGTCAAGGGTTCCGCCCAGGCCCGGTTCCTTCCCAAACCCCCCGATCCAGCTTGCCAATCCAATCAACCCCTCATTAAGAAACACAGCAGGGAGGTCAGGGACTGAGCTTACTGCTCATTCACACACATCTACTCATCCACAGGGGTTACAAACTACAGCTCCACACACACACTGTCATGTGCAAGCACTATACACACAAATACAACCTCAACCGCATTCACACTTGAACAACATGCATACAAACAAGTGAGAATAAAACACCTACAACCATTCCTTGAAATGGAATAAATACGCAGATATCAGTAAAAAGCATATAGTTTGTATTTAATACCAAGAAAATACTTTATTTGTAATACATTTGGAATGCTTTTTTTTTCTTCTTCGTGATTTTAAATGTAAATGCATTTGTAAGATGCTGATATTTAACATATGTCCACTAGAAGTTTAGCATATGTTTATACTAATACAGTCTGGACGTATTTTGAAATACTTTGGAATAAATCTCATGATTTTATGACATGCTATTCTCCAAATTAAATGTTTTGTTTTTGTAAAGAAATGTACATTTTGCTTATGAATGTTTTTACCAGTTGTGCTGACCAAAGATAGAAGGAAACGATAAATAAATCAGGGCCGTCGCCAGAAAATCTTGACTGGGGGGGCATTTCGTTTTCATAGGGGGGCACACTTTATGATCTCAGAAAAAGACATTAACCAAAACAAAAACAACCTATAGTTATTGTTATTTAAATCGATCAAATTCTATATTAAACCGATAGTCTGCGATGATCTGTTGACTTTTGAGTGCCATATCCATTTAAAATTTAAATAGAAAAGTTTGAAAAACGTAAAAGATTTTTTCTCAAAATTGCAACAAGTAGCCTAATGATCAATGGATCGGACAAAAAAATGTGTCAAAATAATAATCTATGCATTAAGAATATGACTCGCAATTAAATTTTAAATTTCTTTTTAATTTCACATTCCAACAACTAGGCTATATAAAACTACAAATCATAAAATAAAACACAAATTATAGACTAAT
>JAUMHE010000071.1:3693790-3706855 GCA_032359235.1 Enteromius mattozi | reverse complement strand
TGTGTCGACATTTACAAAATGTTATCGATAATTAGCATTTCCATCAGCTATATCGGTAAAAAATTTGAAGTGCTAAAGATTTTTCCGCAAAAACGCCTTGGATGGAAACTTGGCTAGTGAGTTAAGGTATGTATAACATGTCAACATGAAATATTAGCATATTGCCCGCCCATTTGTTGGTCTTGGTCTGAATGAAAATGCTAATTCATTCTTTGCCACTAGGTGCCGCTTTTAGAGCGTTAAAAGCTCACAAACCATACTTTAAATGAAATCGACCAATCACCAGAGAAGTTTGGAAAATTGTTTGGGAGTTGTTGAACAAATCAGGTAAAAATAAATGCATATTATAAAGAAATTAATGTGTTTGGGACTTCAAAATATGAACCTTTCATAACCAATAATATGGGCACTTTAATTAACACTGTGTTATGTCATATAATTTTCTACACATTAATTCATATGGTTATTTTAAGGTTAGTCTTTGATACATGACTTAACTCCTCATTAGTTCATATTAAAATAATATTTAATTTAGGAGTGTATATATATATATTAATGTTTACTGT
Organism: Enteromius mattozi; assembly: GCA_032359235.1. Lineage (NCBI taxonomy): Eukaryota > Metazoa > Chordata > Actinopteri > Cypriniformes > Cyprinidae > Enteromius > Enteromius mattozi. The sequence goes on along the minus strand of JAUMHE010000071.1, from coordinate 3,706,289 downwards.
TTTCCCAATGTGGATTAGTCATATATGGCTAAAAGAACAATTGACTTTTGGAGAATTTCATCAGCTATAATACTAAAAATTATTATTGCATATAGCAGACCAATTATGTTTTTACGTTTTTAATTAGTCAGAATGCACGTCTGAATGTCCGTCATAAGAGAAATATGCTTTTTGTCCACATAATGATGCAGTAGACGCATCTTACAGGAGGGGGTAAAAGTTTAAGACACGCAATAAGACAACAAATGAGTATTAAGAATGTAAATAGGCTCCATTATGCTTCAGTATTGAATTTAAGCGAAGAAAAGATCTCCATTTAATTTCATTGCTGTCAAGAAGAAACATTAAAGCAATCATGAGATATTTCTTTCCTATGCATATCAGGTGAGAGAGAGTCAGGTCACGTTGTCCTGCTCTCAGGGGCCCTGTTTTGTCTTGAACCATGAGCTGGAGGCCCATTAAAACACTCCAGTCCATCATACAAGTGTCTGGTGAAGAAAGAGCGTTTGCGAGAGAGAGAACAAGAGAACATAAGAGAGGAAGAGAGTGATGAATGTGCAGAGTTCAGTAAATGGCTGAATTAGACTAATGGCTGATTACGGCAATTTACTGTAAGTCCTGCCAGAGAGCGCATTCCAGGCCGCAGTGGTTAATCTTACCGGGGTTTAGGGGGTGAGTGGATGGAGGGGTCCCTGAGAATGGGCCCCGAGCACTGGGCTTTTGGTGTGGCTGAACGGGGCCTATAGCGTGCCTCCAAACGGGGCCAGCATGAGCCTGCGGAAGAACACGCTCTCTGGCAGAGCTGCACTCAAGACCCCAAACTCGCTGGATTAATGCCGATTGTTTGGGAATGACTGTGAGCTCCGGACCACACAAGAAGAGTGCTGAAAGAGAGACAGACAGAGGCAGGGATGGAAAAAGAGAGAGAGGAAAAAAATAAAGAATAAGACAGTAAAGCAGCGAGACAACTGCATCGAGTTACAGCAGATCTCCTCTTTATTTCATCACTTTATTCCTCTTCTCCTGGTTCTCATCTACAGCGACGTTCCCGTTCTTTCCCTCTATTTCAGTGAACGTCACACTCCTCACAAAAACATTAAAGGGCTAGTTCCCCCAAAAATAAATATTCTGTCATTATTTACATTATGTGTCCTAAAGTTGTTCCAAAACCTCATACTGTTGTTATTCTTTTCAGTGGAAACACAAAAGGCGAAACTTGATGCAGCTTTTTTACATACAATGACCACATTTATAGTGACCGCATTTGTGAAGCTCCAAAAAGCACCAATAATGACTCTTCTATTATATTCCAAAAAAGTCATGAAATTGTTTTGTGTGATGAACAGGCTAAATTACATGCCATTTGTCATGCCTTCCCCCTGCAGCTTTCAGATCAAACATGGCACGGTTACAGCTAAGGCTGATTGGAAATGCATGACTCCTGACTACATATTTGCGAAATGTTCCTATACATACATTCCACTGCAGTTTCCAAGTAAAATGAACTCTAGTCGCAGTAAAACACCAACAACTTTCTTCCTTTTTAACACAAATTATGATTACAGGGGCATAGCATCAATTTTGTTTTGTTGTTGTTGTTGTTGTTTCTTGCACAATACTGTGTTTTAACCATAAAACACTTTTACTATAGTGCATGATTTGTAAACTAATATATTTTAATGTTGCATCACATAAATCACTCCATATGAAAGTCTTTTTTTGAGCCATGTAAACTTGCTCGAAAGCTCACCTGGTACAGCATTGCACTTGCAATGCGGAGCACTATATAAATCCAATGAAACTAATGGTTGCTTCAGCAAAGTAGTTTTATCTCATGTCTGACTTTTCTTACACTACTATTGGTTTAGAGGTGTTAAGAGGTGATAGCGATAAAGATATAGTTCTAAAAATTACCACACCACAAATATAATGATAAAGGCACAGAGAAACAATATCATCAGATTTTTTCAAGCTGATGAATGACGCAAACATTGACACTGATAGCCAATCAGAATCCATCCTGCTTACACCAGCTGGAGAATTTAAAGCGGCAGGCAAGCCTATATTACTTACAGTATGTAGTCAATTTCAAAGATCTGTGTGAGTGAAAAAACAAGAAAACTTTTATTTTGTGCCATAATGTATTGCATGACTTCATTATACTTGGAAAATAAAAGTTGGATGAACAACCATTGTGATACTTGTTTGATACTTGTTTACCTGTTTGGGCAAGGTCACTTTAAACTTTAGTTGTTCACTTCAAAAAAAAATTCTACTGTGCTTCTTTGGAAAAGAATAGCAACATCTAAGTTTAAAATAATATTTGATTGGAAAAATAATGTGATAATTCTTATTTTGGAGTGAACTATTCCTTTAATTCAACCTGCTCTGGGAGGTCCGAGAGGGAGGGAATGCTTAGAGAGGGAAAACTAAAGGGCAAGTGATTAATCACAAAACACAAGCACGCTTATTGATTCGCTTCACTCTTTCACACACAAACAGCCTCATCCAAAGGGAAGGAAACTTTTGCATCCCCCGCAAAAAATATCTTTGGCCGACCAATGAGGTTAATTAGCGAGAGCAACACACACACAAACATGTTTACCCACCAGTGAAGGACTGCTGGGACTGACAGATTATGTGATGGAGTCCGAGTGGGCGGATGTTGAAGTAGAGAGGGTGGATGAGTCCGTCTGTACAGTACTGAAATGTCAGCACTAAGAATGAAACACAACAGGAGGCAAAGAGAGGACATGTGAGTGTGCCAGCTGCGATAAAGAGCCAAAAACATTTCTGCTTCAGTTTAAATCAGAAAACAGGGTCAATTTCCATTTTATGTTGACTAATGTGCTGCACTCATTTGGCAGGGGGAGAGACAGGAAGAGGGATGGAGGGAGCATTAAAAGTGATGTACAGAGAGGTGGGAGAAGGAGGTCAAATCAGACTTCACCGTCTGTAAATGTTCACTGAGGAGCACAGTAAATCATGATTTTAGATGAGTTTACCTGGTGCTGACACACTTCAAAAATGAGAGTCCCAGTTTGACAGGCAAGAATAGTGACATGTTCCAGCCATAGATGGCCTAGAGACAGACAGTTCACAGACCATACGGTGCAGATTCTGCTCTAAAATAACAAGAGCTGAAGCAGGCTGAAATCATAATTTCCAATCAGACTAGTTGTCCTTTTGTACTATGAAGGAGTCAGGGTGCACAGGTTTTTATTAGCTCACTTGCAAAAATATGTATATATTTTATTATTATTATTCTTTTATAAATATATATATATATATAAATATTTTAATAATTTGTTTATTTTTCTGTTTTGTATAAAAAATATTAATATTAATTATTTATTTATTCGTGCAAGCATACATCCATGCCATATACACTCTAGTCATTTCAACAATAAATATAGTGATTGAAGATACAGGAAACAGAAAATGACAAGCAAGACTTTGAAAAAAAAAGATATATATATATATATATATATATATATAAAATATATATTAATATATATTAAAATATTTGTAAAAAATAATTTTTAAAATATTTTGTCAATTAATATTTGTATTTATTGATCTGTCTATCTATCTATCTATCTATCTACCTATCCTTAGGTGTAACAGTAAGTATAGTGACTGATGAAGTCTCAAACATTGTTTCCAAAATGTTTTCTTCAGAAAAAAAAAAAAATTGTTGAATGTAAAAACGAATCCACTTTGTTTTAAAATAATCAGTCCTTATTACTTTTGGAAGGATGGAATTTCAGACCACAAAGTCAGCACACATTTTCCACTAATTTCTTTAGTGTTGTTTGCGCAGTAGTGGAGTTATTTAAATGAGCTATGACTTTGTTGCACGCTGGACTGTTATTTCTCTCTGATTTACTCGCTTCTAAACATCTTATAAAAAGCTAACCGCGGTCGGATGCTTTAAATAAGTCAATCAGACAGACACTTCCTGTCCTGAAAATAAGTGGGCGGCTCTTGGCCAGAATAATCTACAGTGAGCATCAGAGTTATGCCCTAAAGTCAGAAGTCTGGCTGCTGCGACGCTGGGACGAGAGCGGAGTGACTTTGTGTTGTACTCTACCCTCACAGGATGGAGCGGAGTGACCTTTGACCCCACGTCTCTATGCATCTGTATGGCACAGTGATGAGAGGCGGGGCCCGGGGACGGCACTACAGGGGATTAATGTAGACTCACACAAAGACAGCCTGACACCCTAACTGGCCGCTCCAAGTGACTGACTGACAGCAGCAGGCCCCCAGCCACTCGCTGCTAACCACAAGAAAAATTAGCAGTGTGGCTACGTTCAACAATCCCGGCTTTTTCTGTCCACTGCTGTTCCTGATTTTCATTCCAGAGCAATAAACACAAGGATTTCTATTCCACCCTCCCTCTCAGCTGTCATCCCTCTCTCTTACTTTCACTTCTCCCTCGTTCTTTTTTCCACAAGTTTCTCTCTCTCTCTCTCTCTCTCTCTCTCTCTCTCTTTGTCTGAAAGTTTGACATACCGCCCCCTTTGCCAAACGTCCCCCAGGCCCTCAAGTGCAGCTGCCAAAAATAAGACAGGCTGCCGAGGGGCCCTGGGGCCTTGTGTGTGTGTGAGTGTGTGTGTGTGACTCCTCCTGCCTGCTTGAGTACTTACCCGACTGAATTCAGCCACTTGGATCTGTTTATTTAATATTCAGTCAGCTGTGGGGAGTGAGGTTAGCCACAGCATATAAAAGTCAGGCAGCGTGACCGAGATATACCCCTCGCACACACACATTATACTGAAATGCACACACATGCCATCTTTAACACACGCACACTCCCTCAGCACTATATACTTGAAAATACCAAGGGATGTGTAAACAAAGTTTACAAACTCATGGCTTAAGTACGTGTGTGTGTGTGTGCGTGCGTGCGTGCTATGGTACTAACATGTTTCTGTGGAATTGTTAGCAATTGTTTGGCAATATATCGAAATCCTGATACCATCATGATACCATAGTACCGCCACATTATATATGTATGGTTTACTCATGCATGTGTGCATAACATAGAAGTGTGCTTAATTGTATTGAATGTGCACTTGTAGTGTACTTCATGTCTTAAAAGTTTATTTTGAAAGAACTGAAGACAGTATAATAATAATAATGAAACAAAAAGCCATTTAAATTCATTTAAAGAGTACACTTTTTTTTAATGACTGTTTATTAACACACTTAAGATAATAAACACACTTTTTATTATATATTTTATTTTTGTAAATACATTGTAAATATGTATTAATACATAGCAAATTAAATGTTTTACATTTTTAAAACTTATGTTTTACAATTTTGCCATAATTTAACTAAATGGCAATATTTCATTACAATTGTGCAACTTTCAATATAGAAATTACATAAATAGCATGGCAATTACATATCTGAAGCTCACATTTAAATATATTTTTATATCATATTACAGTATATTTCTATAATAAGTGTTTTTATGACACAATTTGCATTTTGTACCTTGGTACATATGAAAACTCCATGGTATTTACCATCTGATACCATTACAATGTGTTTGTTTGAATTAGCAAAGTTTAAAAAGTCCTAGTTTAAGTGTGTGTGTGTGTGTGTAGGGGACCAAGTAATGTATTAACAAAGTTTACAAACTCTTAAAAGAGTACTTTGAAGTGTATGAATGTAGTACACATTTATTTCATACCTTACGAATAACAAAGCTATATGACTTTACTATCTGATTCCACTTTTACTGATACAGTACTTTTTGTAAGTATCTCCTCAGTGACGTCAGCTCATAACATTTTCATTCAGGCTGACCAGGTGCATCTAATCTTGATAGCATCTATACATATTCAATCAAATGAAAATTCATGCCTGTGACATTTAATGTTAAATAATAATGCAATTTCACGTTGACCTAGCTCAAGAGAACATTTCGAATACATCAGATATCCATAAATTTATCATATGAATGATAAGATCACCATATGATTTCTTCCAACCTGTTCCAAAACAACGAAACACTTTGACATTTTGAACGGTTCACTAAACAGAAACACAACACATCCATTACCCTGCTCATTACTGCCGTGGGGAGACAGCCTTATGAATACCAATTTTTGTGCCCGCACACGTGTTTTGCGGTAACAATCATTTTCGTAGCGGCCCTAAGTTCCTGCTGGGACCCATCCCAGCGTGCTCCAGTCCAGTCAGGACTGGCTGACTCCATGGCAACCCCTGAGGTCAAGGGTTATGGGGAAAGGTTGCTTTTATCTGCTAATGAGGTCGGTACCTAGGGCTCCTAATGTCTCTCTCGCCGGCTGGCCCTCTTTCCCCGCTGCACGGCAAGCAGGGGGCAGCGGCGATCTGAAAGAACAGACTTGACACCGATGCCATCCGTCCCCGGCATGGAGGGATCGGAGCCGAAGGGGGACTGGTCCCGAGAACAGAAAACAAAAGCCACAGAAATTGCAGTCAGTCCCCTGGAGGTCCACCTTGCTGTGTTTAACGTCTTCTCATGCTAATACCCCGCGATCTGCCGGTTAGAAGATCTGATGGATTGTCAAAGGTCTCAAATAGCTGATGGGCTACAGTGACTGTGATGCAGAGGACAACAGGTCTCCTGCGGGGAAGGTTGAGACCCCTCTCTGTATCTGTTACACTAAACATCTATCTCTTTATTGTTATGTTTTGTTTTGTTTTTTATGTGGCCTATACATGCTAACATGTTTGTTTCTGCTCAGTATGTTTCAAACAGTGACACGAGAAAGACAGCTAGAATTCATCACTCTGGTGCTTGAGTACTTCTTATACAAAAAGAAATATTCTGTTTGTGAGTTTGGTTTCTGATATCACAACAGCTCTACTTGCAATTTTTAAGGAAATAAAAATCTACACCTTTTCATACATAAATATATATATATTTAATGAAATATGAGTATTTGTATAAAACCTGCATGTTCTTGACCAGTTTTGAGAGATTCAGATACCAAAACCTCATACACCCCACCATGTTGTAAAAGCCTGAGAAAAGAGTCCATTAACTCCTGATTTAGCCTGACTGTCATGTAGTCGCTTTTGTGTACTAGTGACAATCTCTGAATAGACATCACCAGCCTCCTCCCACCCCTCCATCTCTCTCTCGTTCTCTCTTTTCTGAGAGAGTGGTGTGAGAAGAGGTTTTCTGTCACATGTGTACGAGCGACGAGGCTTTTGTCTTGAGGCCAGGCTGTTTGTTTAGCCTTTAAGTGAGTGGTCTGCCTTACACATTGAATAAAGAGGGTGGAGAGATAAACAAAGAGAGATAGAGATAAGAAGAGAGGGAGACTAGAAGAAAAGACATGTAGAAAATGATGGACCCTCCTGTGGGATTAGCTGGTGGAAGTGGCCTAAAGATAAAGCCATGAAAAAATAGATAATCAGTATAAACGTGATTTATTATCAAATGGATCATTTCAACCCTGGATGATGATTCCAGCTTATTTTTAAGCTTGAAAAATATGGAAAAGAGTTGTCTGTACGTATTTTTTTATGCTCCACAGAAGAAAGTCATAGGTTTGGAATGAAAATGTTGAACTAATCCTTTAACAAGAACTCTGTAGTTCTTGTTAACATTTCAGATAATCCAAGTTGCACGGCAGGAATCCAGGGGTCCATCCGAATGTCATGACAGAGACTAAATCATTGATGTAAGACAGACGTTCAGAGGTCACGATGGAAATTGTATTTGCCTGCGGCTTTTAAGTTCAATAAGAACTTATTAACAAAAACAGGAAGTAACGTGAGTAATATAAGTGAATCATTTTGTAATGATTGGAACCACGTTTATGCTGCCCTACAAACATGTACTGAAAGAAAGTGCACACACACAAACAATTTATTTGAAAGGCCACTGCATCCTGAAGTGAACGTCTAAAATACAGGTAATGCTATGTACAATAAAAGAGTCATTTTATAATAATACAGAATTAGTTTTATTTCAATACTTTGTGCAATTTGAAAAATTTAATTCACTCATTCAGCTAACTGATCGACTATTGCAGATAAAAGCTACTAACAAAGTGTAATGAACAATAATTTATTACTGTTAATTGCAAATAGCAGCTAACTTAGTGTACGTGATTTTGCCTTTTTGTCATTTGAGTACTTGTTAAAAGTTGGCAAATTGTAAAAATAGCTAAATTTGTTGCTAGGTGCTTCTGGAAGGAAAAGTTGCAAGGGTAGTCTGAAAAGTTGGCAACACTGAACTGTAAAACAACAACAACAACAAAAAAAGGTTTAAGGCAACCACCTTTAGGAGATTTTTGCATTTTCTAAACTGTAGTATAAACTGAAAACAAGAAGTTGAAAAAACTCTTCTGAAATTGGATGCCTTCAACTTTGAAGTTTTCTCAACTTCTGATATTTTACAGTACGGGTCTGAGGTTTGCAGTTCCACCGCTGAACATGAGTGGAAACGAGATACCTTAAATTAAATACAAATTCCATTTCTAATTCAAAAATATTTGTTAAACTTAATTTAAACAAGTTTAAATAGTACTGAATGAATATATGCTGTTTTAAGAACTGGGAAAGTTTTAAAACCAGTTGAGTATTTTACAAAGGTTTAGAGGAAAAATGTCTGTGTTATGGTTTATTTTCAAAATTTCTACTTATATTTATAGTATTATATTTAGTTGATTTCACTGTTTTAAAATGTACTCAATATTATTAAGTGCAACAACTTTTTTTTCACTGACAGAAACAAGATGATAATTTAAAAATAATGACAAAAACTGACCAAAAAATTATGCACGTTTTGGTCAATGAATAAAAACAAGCCAAAAATGTTAGGGAGAGATCACTGGGCAAAGCTATTGTGTAGGCAGAGATGCATCAATATAAGTTAAAAATGCTTGATCTTCATGTAATTAATTTAGACTTTAGATAGCACTGTGAAAATGTATTAAATAAATAAAATGCATTTTTATATATATAATACATAATATATAAAAATGTAAAATAACTTTTCTGGGATTGCACAAGACAGACTGATACTGGTGCAAGTTTTGCAGGAACCCTTGGAGGGCGCTGTTAGAGGGGCAGCACAGGCACAGTGCTCCGGGGGATCCTCTGTAGCATTGCAAAGCTGAAGAGTGGACTGAGGTGGTCTTATGTGGTGACCAGAAACAAAACATAAATAAATACAGTATTATACACTGGTGGCCAAAATGATAATATTTTCCCAGCTAAAATGCATTTTAAGTCAGTTATTTCTATCTTTTGCTGTAGTGTGCCAGTAGAAAATATCACATACTACCTTTCCAGTGAAAATTTTGTCAACAACCAGTGCTCCACACACTGATCTCATAATCATCCAGTCTGTCCGTAATGACATGAAGAAACAGAACAAACTGAGACAGACTAAATACAGAAGAACTGATCTTGAAGTGCTTGAAGAAGATGCTTCAAGAAACCTGAGAAATGATGCTCAAGCGTGCCAAGCTGCTTTAAACACAAATGATGGTCACAAAATGTTGATTTAATGTAGTTAATAGAAGTTAATTGATGAAGAAAATCTTATTATCACATTGCATCCTCATTTTACAGCATTTGTACACAAGTGCCCAAAACTCTTAACTCTAATGTAACTTTGCAAGTAGGTTTCTTGAAATATCTTGGAGACGTTGCCAAAGTTCTTCTGGATTTAGTCTGTCTCAGTTTGTTCTGTTTCTTCATGTCATTCCAGACAGACTGGATGATGATCAGATCAGATCTCTTCTACAAACAAAAATCTCAACAATTAATGGTTAATAATTAACCGTTTCTGTCCTTAAATCTAAAGAAATTAGTTGTAAAGTTGAACTGAATTTAAATCTTACCCTAACAAACGATAGAGTGAGAGGGCTTGCAAACAATAGAATGGTATCACAGAAGTATGATAGAAGAAGATAAGACAGGGCAAAATGTATCCACCTTCGCCTAGTTTTAAATTTTTGTTATAGTTATTATTCAATTATATTTCATATAGGCTACGATCTTAAATTATAGATGTGGGTTAAGTGGTAATATTTTAATCAGTAGAGACTACACTGAATATTTCTAGTTTTAAAAAATAGTCTTATGACGTGAGAACCATGTCCATGTTATTATCTGGCACCCAAATGAAGTATAAAAAGTTATAAAAAGTTTTTTCTAAACATATCTTGAATTAAAGATCTGATCACCTTAATCACTCTACAAGTTGATTTATATGTGTTGGTGCAGATTTTTTATTTGAAATTCCCCTGATTGAATACATTTTATAAATTGAGGAAATGTTAAAAATGCCCGTATTGGTGAGGCGTGCATTAGAGACCAAATAAGAGCTAGTATGAACTTTCCTTTAAAACTAGAATGATAAAATAAATAAATAAATAAAATGAAAAAAAAAATAAATAAATATTTTATCATTCTAGAGAACATGTCCCCTCATAATCAATCAATCAGTTCATTAAATAATAATTTTCCTCGTAATGGATGTGTATAAATAATGACGATATTCCTCTAACATGCCATTTCCCATCTAACAACTTCTAACTTCCCAGTCTTTCTGAGGCTTTACTTCCTGATAAAAAGTTAAGATTTGTTAAGAAAGTTGATTACCAAATGAGGATTTAGTCTAATCTTTGGACCGTGATTATTGTTAACAAGAGGCATTTTATGCTAAAAAAAGTGACAGGAGAACATCTTAAGAAGTGCACCCTACTTGCAATGTATAAACCTTTCACGTCTTCATTGGTCTCGTTGAAGATGTTTCACAGACACCTGATCAAGAAAACACACAACAATTACCTGACTAAGACAGGGCAAAATCAATTTCAATCAACAGCCAGCTAAGTTTTTACTCATTTTTTACTTACTTCAGTGTCACCCTCCAGTATCAACAAGCAAATGAGATGCTGTTTCTTTGTTCTGATGCTGGGTTTTATGGGTGTGCTGAGATCACACACCTGGCTATCCATCAGAGGACGTGAAAATTTGCTGATACTTCACTGTCAGAATCACTAAACAATCCTCACTCTTCAGTTTCACTCAGCACTTAACCCACAAAAATGTGTGAGAATTTTATGGTCTTCAATTTGTTTGTTTCTCCTGGTGTCTAAGATTTAAACATGTTCAGATAGAATTTTAGTGTGTTTTGCAGTCTGTGGCTGAAGAGCAGTGAATGGGAGACTACCACAAAAATATTTTTTTGCATTCCTATTTTTTCAAACAGCAAAAGAAAAACTTCACAGTAGTGTTTTCATGACATTCAGTAAAAGAAAAAATATTGAGGGAGGCAGGTAACGGCAGTCAGAAATGAGAACGATGTCAAATTTACCTCTGCATTAGAAACACCCTCATGTTAGCGCTAACTAGTTTTTGTCATTTGATGCAAAGCTAATATAATACAACAAATAGTGTTATTAATATGAAATATACAAATATGAAAAACTTTCAAGGATTTGTGATGCTGATGACCATTAAATGCTTCCATTGTGCTGTGTCATGCATCTGTCCTTACCCAACATCCAAGAATACTTTGATAAGACTTTCAGGCTGTCCAACACACGTTAAAATAACACGTCTGTTATTTAAAGTTTACCAGTAATAACTTATTATCATTTGGCATGAGGCTCTTCTCTTTTATGAGCTCAATAAAACAAGGCTCCAACATGATTATTCTCCAGCAGCCAAATTATTCTGCTCAAAATCGAATGGCATCTAATACAAACTAAGCTGCTCATGGCTATGAGCGTATGGGCATACAGCACACTGAACATTTGGAAAACTATTCACGGAGATCTCGTCCTTGAGTGGATCTCACAGAGCACTCCATCATAAAAATGAATGACTTGACATTTCCTCAGAGTTTCTCATTTATCTAAGCAGCAGACGCTCCATCGGATTGGTCCATATCTCAAAGTGCCATCAAAGACCAAGGCCTTAGGAAGGAAATGATGTTATATTGGCTCAACATTAAGTTACAGATCAAAATTCAGGCATTTTAGTGTTGTTTGCCCAAAAATGCTATTAAACTGACCTGTTGGGGACTGGGGTCTTTTAACCACACAAAACACCCTAGCAACCATCCAGAATACCCTGGCAACCGAATATTCAGCGCTCTAAAACACCAACATCACCACTCATATTTTCATTTTAAAAATGGTCAAAATCAGTTTAAATAACCATTATGAGAGTCATTAGAGTATGAGAGTGTCCAAAATAAAAGGAAAATCTTTTTAACAATTTTCATTGCTTCTACTCATGTTGGTTTAATTAAAAAAAAAAGTACATTTAATGACTCTAAAAATGTCATGTTGTGTCCATCAAGCAAAAAGTAATCATAAAAATAAATTATTTACAATGTCTTTTTTCAAGATAAAATGTTTTTAAATGTCATTAATTAATTTATAAATGAATGAATGAATGAATGAATGACGCATTTATATAGCGCTTTACTGTGTATTGCCATACACCCAAAGCGCTTTAC
>JAUMHE010000071.1:3664799-3685202 GCA_032359235.1 Enteromius mattozi | reverse complement strand
TTAGTTGACATGTAGGTGCAAAGCTACTTATTGTCAACAGATTGTTCAAAAGGGACCATCAAAATAAAGTGTTACTGTTTATTTTAGTTAATGTACATAACTATATATATTACCACACGTAACTTGCCTGATTTATGTACACTTCTGTCATAATCCTAAAACTTTTTGAAATATAATGATTTAGGCATGAAATTTGTTTTGTGAGAATTATAAACTGCGTACACTGTAAAAAACATTTCGTTGAGTCAACTTAAAAAAACTTTAACTCGCTGCCTTCAAATTATTGTTATTACTATTATCTAAATGTTTTTTCTGTGGGATGCAGTTGTTTTAACATACGTTTTTGAGCTGAAAGAGCAGTCAAACTAGTTCATTCAGCTTTCTGATTAGTGGATGGCCTTAAATTTTCTTGATGTCTTGACAATTTGGATATTAAATATCTGGCATACATAAGAACTCCTTCAGTGCTGCCAAAATCATCCCAGGATGCACCGCATTATGCTTTTTTAGAGAATTAACAAAACTGACATCTAAAGAAATCAAAGTATAAAACAGTTTTGATTTGAGTAAGATTTTTGGTCACACTAATTCCTTTTTTGTTTTTGACAGTTTCTGTGACTTTACAATTAAAAATGAATAGGCATGTCTGAACTTTTGTCCCTAGTCATAAGCACTGACAATACGAGGCCACAGTTATTTGTCATGAACATTAAAATGAAACTGAATATTGAGAGGCAGAGCGTGAGAGACGTCTCTTCACATGACAGTCTGACAATATACATGACACCAGACTCGGTGCGAAACAATTTAGGTGGAGTTCAAACTTAGAAACAACCACACACTTAGAAGCCTGAACAGTTTGTGACAATGGGTAAATATTTGTCATATGTGTTCATCTAGTTCATCTCACCTGTCCTTCAGGTAAGAGCGTATATGATTATATCTGTCTTGAAGTGCACAGTTCTCCTTTTCCTCATAACTCTTCCTGTGGAGAGTCCGAGACACTGCCTGAATGCAAAAGGACAAAAATTCTTGGTATTTACAAACAATTCCTGTTCAGCAGGATTAACAAGAGCGTTCTGTTTCCAACAGCAACATAATTTGACATGAAAATGACAATATATGAAATGAGCTCGCCTTGACAGCATAATGACTGCTGACACATTCTATATGACCTTGTTCATTCTGACAGACGCACCTCTAGTCTGGTGAGGAGGCCTCGTATGTGTGTCTCGCTGGGGTCTGGCAGGAGCTCGTGGAGCAGGGACACCGCTAAACCATCTGCTAGAACATTGATCATTGATTCAAGATGACCTGCATCCGGCTGTGGATTTATACTGAGAGAAATATGAAAAAAGAAACTAATGTTTTTAACCAAGTTTAGAGTGGCGGAGGTATGAGGTCAGAACCTGGTAGACTCAATTCACTGCTGGTTTCGGTCAAGATTTTCCTACGGGGTTTTAAGATAAGATGGTTTTTAAGATAAGACAGTTCAAGGTGTGTGTTTGCAGTTTATGTAGAAAAAAAAGTCAAAGTATTGTCAAGTTATGTTTCCCATAGGCTTTATTTTGAAAACTCCCCGAAATCTTGAAGGAATCAGCAGCGAATTAGTCTTTTGGGTTTTGACGACATACCTGGACCAAACTGTGTTGAATTCCAGTCAGTACCAGGAAGATTTTTGTATGCTCAACGCAGTCTCACGACCAATTCGTATGTATTCGTACGAGGTGGAAAATTTGTGCTAATTTGCACAAATTTGTATGACCTCACTCGTACGATTTTTTACTATTTATCTAAACCCCAGTGACGGGTAGATTTAGGGGCAGGGTTAGGTGTAGATAATTCGTACAAATTCGTAAAATATGTACGAATTGCCATGAGACTGCAAAATCTAAAAAAAGAAAGTTGCATCCACTGATAATATTTAATGTACCTGAACTAACATAAATTTTCAATGAATAGTTGTATTTTTTAAACTAAAGTTGACAGATTAATAAATACTGTAACAAACATACTGATCATTGTTAGTTTGTGTCTTAACTTAAAGGGCCTTATTTTACCACTTAAACTCATACTGAACCCAGAACAGTCCCCTACTATTCTGTTTGATCCACATTCGATTTTTACTTCAAATGCTTGAAATGTTGGTTAATTTATTTATTCTTGAAACGTTATCACTTTTTCTTATTTAGGTTCATGGGTGCACATGCAAGTTTCCACACTTAGATGTGTTTTGGAAAGGCTATACGAATATATGGTGTTAGGGGTGTTAAATGGTGTTAGTTGGCCAATGTCATTTGCCAAAATCAATACTTTGAAAAACAGCAAAGAATCTTCAGGAAAATGTGCTTGTGAAATTTAAGAAATTTAAGGATTTTGTTTTAGTCTCTGGCAAGCTGCTATCAAGGTTTTATGGTAAAACAAGACTAAAGTGTTTTTCATAGTGAGATATTTGGTGAACGGCATGGAAATCAAACAAAGAAAGAAAGTAGTCATATTTTCAACACAGCAGGAGTGTTATTAAATGTGCAATTATGTGAACAAGAGAATTTTAGTATTTGGTATATTTGCAGGATTTGGTCTCTCTCACCTGGCTTGCTGGTTTTCAGCAGTTTGTCTCACTATCACTTCACCATTGCATGGGAGATGCTGAGAAAATCACACACAACAATACATTAATATTTGCTTAAGTGTCATTAGTAGACACTGACAAGCTGGCAGAGGGTGTGAAACTGAAAACACTACTGTTCTGAAACATATTTGAAAGCTCATTTTAAATTCATCTAGATTTAAGCATAATAGTAGACAGACCTGCTTGACTTTCTGTTTATAACAGAGCCGGAACTGGAAAGCTGAAGCACAGAGACACATGGCAGCACACAGCAGCCCAGCGAGGAGCAGTCGACCCGCAGCTTCAGTCAGACCCACAGAGGGGTGCAGAGGAGACTCCTCCAGAACAACCAAGCACATCAGAGCCAGACATGGACTCCATCTCGGCCAGTTTCTCCAGTGCAGTCTGACAATGAAAGAAGCAGATATTATATAATAATATTGATACTGTAACTATTAATGTTAGTGGAAGAATGATTGTTTATAACTTTGAAAGAACCTTGTTAGAGTGCTAGCCAGTTCTGAGAATGTTCCTAAAGTAGCGGAGAAGTTCTGAGAATGATTCTATATATATTTGTGTGCTCATATATAATTTCATACCTCTATCGTCTCTGAAATATAAAGTGTACTGTAGAATGTACTGACAAGACTTTATGCTACACTAAAATGTAACTAATGTCATTTTCATTTGAACTTGTATGTCGTGTATTTAGAAATATTCGTAAATACACATTTGCAATGCTGAAGTTGCAAAACATTTCAAATACTTTCATATCAAACACAGTACTACTTAAGTATCAGTGAATCAAAATATGTGTAAAGCACAACAAAATATTAAAGTCATGTACTTTAGAGTAAACCCTTTTTTACAAAATTCTTATCTTAAAAGTTTACTGCTATCTTGACGTATATTATCTGTAAGTTCACTTCAGAAAAATACCTTTAAGATTGGAAGTAAATCACAAGTGCACATTCAACACAATTAAGTGCACTATATTTCACAAGGGTTAACCCACTCTCAGCACACCAAACACCCACCTCATCTGTATCCACTCTCGCCCAGCTCTCTTCTCCAGCTCTCGGCTGATCATCTGTTTCTCCTCCACTGCTCCATCACCTCCTTTTTGGCCCTGAGTCCCGCTCCACTCCCAGCAGCTCCGCACATGTCCCGCGCTCAGCTGAGGCATGTATCCTCATGGACGCCCTGTGGGAAGTGTTTGGGCTCCTCAGTCCATGCCGTGGAGACTGACTACTGGATTTTCTAGTTGTACCAGTTGGTCCAACAGGTTTAATTCATCAAACACTTATGTTCATTGTTTTCCTTGGTTTGTAAGAAGAGCATGTGCGGAATGTGGTATGGTGAGGAAGTCAGGCACTGCCCGAATCACCTGTGCCAGCTTCACCACTCCCTCCTCAAATACATACACAACAGCTCACGTAGCACGTCATATACTGTACATATACAGCAACTTTTAAAATCAATGCACTCAAGAAGGACAAAATGGGACAAAACTGTTCTGAATGTTTATATTGTAACAGCACATATTATCAGTTCCCTTTCAAACATTGTGTATGTGGAAACTCTTGTTTTAATCTGTACTGAGCCTGATTTGTTCACATTTGTGTAGCTGCACAAACCAATGGTGCTTTAGCCCACCAGAAGGGGCGGAGCCGACCTCTATATAAGTTGGCACACAGCGCCATTACATCAGAATCTTCTCCAGATGGCAAAGCAGCTTCTGTTCCCAAAGCGCCAAGGTCTCTGCCCTCGAGTAGCATTGGACCCTGAGCCCCCAAAGCCATCCTGATCCAGCAAAAAGGAAAAGATCTCACCTCTGCCAGAATTCACACTCAACCATCCCTTCAAGCAGTTCTGAGAAATGGAGTTTTGTTTCCAGTGGGTCATGTCCTGCAGGCGCAGTACCTGAATCGCTCCTGCGTCAGCTGTTTAAGATGTTAAGTTTGAAAGAGATTCTCCTCACACACATTTGTCACTAGGACTGGATTCTGATGGTGGATCTGAAAGGCCCACACAGCCTCTCATCACAGAGCGTTCTAAAGATTCACATTCGAGGGAGTGGCCTATTAGTATGTGGTACCGTTTGGACTCTCTCTGGCCCCTCACACTTTTACAAAGAGCATATGGTTCTTTCTTCTCAGGCAGATGAGAATCTGTGTATTGAATTAACTCAACAACTGGTAGGTACTGGCCAGATCAGAATGGGAATTAGAGTTACTCAGGTTGCAGATCAACCTTCAGTAGTCATTTGTCACCCAGACAGCAAACGGTCTTTCTGGGTACAGTCATAGACTCTGCCCAGCTGTAGGCTTGGATGGCCTCTGACTATTCAGCGACTGGCAGGAGTTTTATGTTACAGCCAAGATAAGGGATTTGAGGACTGACAGACAATAAAGACAATGAAGTATACAAAAGGACGTTTATTTCCCATCACTAGGAACAACAGGAGACACCAACCCAGAGACACTGAGGCCCATTACTGTACATAAACCGCCAATAATTACAATACTTATCATAGTACAGATACAGATTTTTTTTTTTTTTACATTGTACAAGTTGTCTCAGTATAAATAATGTATGCTGGATACATTTCCCTTTCTCAGGTTATAAAGTTGCAGCAGTGCTCCACTGATGGATGTGCAAACCCCAAATAAATACTAGTATGTCCAAAACGCAAGCTACATGAAATACACAAGTTCTTCCAGTCATTTCAACAGATAATACATAGAATAATATGAGGACTCAGATAACTTAAGACATTTTAAGAAGGATTTTTGTGGGGTATGAAGCGTTCAACCTTCTTCTGAACCTCGTTCTGGCTAGTGACTCCTTCAGTGGACAATATTTTAATATTTTATAGTTAATATATTAAGTAAAAGCATTAATTTGGGGGGGGTTACTTTCATTTGCAAGGAAGCTGATGTAGGCATGGATGATCTGATCTGGGAAGTTTTGCTTTATCAAAATAACGCAATTTTGAGATTGTTGCTAGATTCTGGAATTGAAATGTCAAGGTCATATTCCACTTCAATACCACAGAAAAATACATTACATTTTGTATCACAAAACTGAAACTCAGTTTTTGTTTTAGGAATATTAATATTTTTGCATGATGAAATTATGTTCATGACAATCAAGCAAATTTTAATTTTAACGCTTAATAATCACAAAAATTAAGTCACAAAGCTTCACATTCTCTCTGCAAATTATAATTCTCTCTTTGGATTTTAGGGTAAAAAAAATCTTTTAAAAGATCCACCTGCTCATCAAGGCAGTATTTTACTTTGCAGCTATGCCAAATTTTACTTCACAATATATTTAAACAAAATCCAGTAAAAGTGAGGATCCACAGCACTTGACCCCTTTTACTGTGGGGAAACAAAAAGAAAAAAAATCCTTTTAAAGGTCTCTCATCAGTCTTACTCAAGCAAGCAAAAGCTGAATCTTTCAATACTTTACTGAATAAAAAAATAAAAAGGGGTGAGGGTTAGACCAAAAAAATAAAAGGCAGGATGGCACAGGTTAAAAGTCATGATAGTTCCTGAAAACATACACAATTAGGTCTTTTTGAGTGTCTAGAGAAACACAGTTAACCACTCCAGTGTTCTTATTATTTCATACAAAAACATCTTCACTATTTCAGTTCATTTAACTCTTCAAAAAAATAAATCAGGAATCTGTTCATTTAAAGTAGCTCTGCAGCTGAAGATGACGAATCCGTTTCTTCAGGTGTGACTGAGGGTCAGGGTTTGGTGATGTGAACTTCACTGGCCCCGGTCCCATTGGTGGTGGTGGTGATGATGTACTGTGTTGTAGTCTGCTGACTGACGGCCGGCTGCTCCAGTGGGTCGGGGTGAACCTGTGCTGCGGTGGACGGGACACTAGCCTGCTTACCATCCAGCTCTGTCTGTCCTTCTGAGATCACATAATGTGTCTGTAATGCACAAGAAACCAAAATATAATTGCATTGCAATATAAAAACAAAAACACTGAAACTTGTGGAAGCCAGGTAGTTCTTCCACTCACCGTTTTGACCTGACTGCTGTTGACGGCAGCAGTGACGGGGGTGCTGGCCTCTGCTATCACATACTGAGTATGAGGAAGAGCCATCATTTGAATCTCAGATGCTTACAGAAAAAAAAGGAGGGGAAAACAATGCTGCCGTTATGTTTTCTGTGTAAACACAGGTTAGTCTGACAATAAATATCTATTACAGAAGCTTTTGCTGAAGATGCTTACGATAACTCCTGTAGTTCCAGTTGCTGGGTAGGTATGCATGCTGCGCAGCACCTTGTGTCTGATTGGTGGACGTCTGTAGAGTCTGGCCCTGAGAAAGGGTCACAGGGGTCAGCTGGGTGGTGTTAAGCTCCTGAGCCGCTTGTTGAGAGGAGGGACTAAGAGGCTGAGCTGAAACCTGATTGGATGATAGAAAACGTGTTAAAAGGGGTAGTATTGATAAGACTGATCCCAATTAACTAAAAAAAAAAAAATTCAAACCAAAATTATTCAAATATTTTATATTGGTTGAATTATAAAAAAAAAAAAAAAAATGATGGAATCACTAAATATCATCATAATATAACACTGTGGACCACAAATTTGGTCTTTGTGTGAATATGCTTACAATTTGGTGCAATTCTTCTACAAAATGTATTTCACCACAATTTTAAACTTAACTTTTTTCAAAACCATTTTTGAATTTTTAGTATTTAAAATTAAATAAAATCACACTAAGCTGTAACATTTATTTTGATGATCCCTTTTGAACATTCTGTCTACCACAAGTCAACACCTACACGTCAACAAACTCTCTTTAGAGTTTAGTCTGTCTGATTAATATCTGCTAACTCTTTATTTTCTTTATATCTTTATTTTCATCCCAACAGACATTCTAATGCCTTAATCTAACCCTAACAGTCTACTAATACTCTACTCACACTCTAATGAGAGTCAGCATATATGTAGGTGTAAATGTTACTTCCCTTTAAAGGGATAGTTCACTCAAAAATTTCATTATCCTGTCTTTCATTCACCTTTGAAGCATCCTAGGTGTATGTGACTTTCTTCATTCAGACGAATCCAATCAGAGTTATAATAAAAATTGTCCAGACCCCTCCAAGCATTTGAATGGGTTTAAACGGGTGACAGCCATTACACTTTAGAAGGCGTAAAATAACATGCATGTATTCATAATAAAACAAAACAAAACACAAAAGTCATGAATAAGAAACACAAACCGAGGATTTGTAAAGAAAAATGTAGGAGGGTTCCGATATAAGTCAAGAAGAGACTGGTTTTCCTTTGCTAAAGTAAGGAAACGTTGTATCCTTTGAAACTACATTTCCCAGAGGCGTGTGCGTGTCCTACAACACCCACTGGTGAGGGGCATTTTATTAAGAATACGCACACGTTATTTCACGTCTTCTGAAGTGTAACGGCCCATTTACACCCATTCAAAGGCTTGGAGGGGTCTGGACAATTTTTATTATAACTCTGATGGTATTCGTCTGAAAGAAGAAAATCACATACACCTACGATGCTTCGAAGGTGAGTAAAAGACAGGATCATTTTCATTTTTAGGTGATCTATACCTTTAACAGCATATGTTAAAGGAACCATCATAATAAAATGAAATCCACTAAGCTACATTGTGATATGAGATCAAAATACTATGCAGACCTACACAGCATGCATATCCTATAGAAGTCAGCTGCTCACCTGTGCATTGGCCTGCACTGTCCCCGTGGGCTCAGCCACCTGGATGTGCTGAACCTGAATAGAGTGCTGACTGTAACTGTGAGGGTCGTGTAACTGACTCACATCTACTGTAGAGTGCTGAGAGTGAGGAGAGGATGCCTGCAGGGACAAACAGACATAACACTCACTCATCAAATCAGTCTAAAACTCATCGTAAATGTAGAGAAGCACTATAAATGAACTGATTATGTACACAAGTGTGCAAAATTGAAACAGAGAACAATGTGTATATACTGCATATGGACACAGTACTTGAACAGCATTCAAAAGAAAAATACTGTCACTTCAGATCCATTTAAAGCATCCTTAATGAATAAAAGAATGAATATATAATGAATATTTGGTTAGACTTTCTTTCGATAGTCCACTTCAGATGTTCTACTAACATAGTTACTCTGTAACTACATGTCAACAACATGTGAACTAAGTCTCATTAATTTGCAACTACATGTCTACTAACTCTCAGAGGAGACTGTTAGGGTAGGTTTAGGGTTAGTGGAATATGTTGACATATACTTGCAAAGTTTCTGATAGTCAGTATGTTGTTGTGGAGCCATCAAAAAAAAAAAAAGTTTTAAAAGCTATTAAGCAGACAGTCTACTAATACTCTAATGACTGCTAATTGACATGTAGTTGCAAAGCTACTAAATGATAGAAGAATGTCTGAAGTGGATTATCGAAATAAAGTGTTACCGAATATTTATTATTATTACTATTATTAACATCAGCAGAGAAAATGAGATGTTGATGAATGCCAAATCAGCATATTAGAATGTCACATGAGTTTTCAGAAATCCAAGAAATTCTGCTTTGCTATCACGGGAATAAATTACATTTTAAAAAAATAATAAAGAGCAAAGAAGCAAGTGTGAATGAGTGTGTCTGTACCGGGGCCACCTGCACCACCTGCAGCTGTATGTGCTGTGGCTGTGACAGGCCTCCTCCTGGCTGAGACACTGGGATGTACTGGATCCTCTGGAAATCCCCTTGTGCTGTGCGGTAGTCTGTGGTCAGGGTCTGGGATAGCTCCGTCATGGCTTGGGTCAACAGATCGGTCGTCTAGGAGGAAGACAGAAACTGATGAACACTGGGTTGCTACCTGACGTGACACTTCATTTACCAGTAACACTTTACTAATACCTCTTTAAAGACAACACAAAATAAAACAAATAAAAGCATTCAATAGAATTCAAAAACCTTTTCTTTCTTTGTCCAATGAGCCCATTGAGACCTGATAAATTTGTATGATTTCATGTTGTTGAATGAAGTGTTTTGAGTGTATTTGCTCACCACCACAGCTTCTGCAGTAGCGCCGTCTGTTGTGATGACAGCAGGAGTGCTGCTGATGACGGTAGTGGCCAGCGGTGCCTGGATGCTGCTACTGCTGTTGTACTGATACTCTGGATGCTTCTTACGGATGTGCTGGACCATCTTTGTCTAAAAACAAAGATAGGCATATGTTAGGACACATAAATCCATACAGATTAACACAAACCGTGTCATTAATGAGTGTACAGTACCTTGCTGCTGTACTGTTTGGCACAGTGCGGGCAGCACACCGGTGCAGTGGCGATGGTGCCGGTCAGCTGCGTGTGTGTGCTCAGCATAGGGTCAGGCTCTCCCGGCCCAGCTGGACGCAGCTTCCGGATGCTGGGGGGCAATTCTGCTCCTGGGTGGTTCTTCAAAATGTGGGCCTTCCTCTTACTGGCACTTTTATACACCTGAACAAGTAAAGGAAAAAGGTGAAGATAAAACAGTAACATAACATGATTAATAAATACAATCACAATTTTTGTAGGGATAATAAAACAGTAATAATAATAAATGTCATGGATGAATTTTCACAACTTCTACAGTTGTTTTTAATTGCATGATATAAATGTATGTGTGTGTGCTGTTCAGAAGCATGGGATCAATAAGACATTTTATGTTAATTCAGAGACTTCTATAAAAATATATAATTTTTGGAAGCTGTGGTACTTTTTGTCAGGATTTTTTGATGGATATAAAATTTTAAAAGAACGTTTATTTATAATAAAAAATCTTTTCGAACAATTTAAGTCTCAAAATCACTTCTTTATCATTTTAACAGATCCTTACTAAATAAAAGTATTAATTTCTTTACTGTTCAGAAATTTGGGGTCTCCACTTTCTTTTTTAGTGTATACTGTTTTTAATAAATGTTGTTCTTTAACATTTTATTCATAAAAGAATACTGAAAAAAAAAAATAATAATAATAATAATAATTTTAGTATATAAATATAAAAATATTTTTATATTTTTATATATATATATATATATACACACACACACACACACACACACACACTAAAACACTGAAATTATCTCAGCCTATTTGATCTATGAAGGATCATGTGACATTGAAGACTGGTGTAATGGCTGAAAAAAATTCACTTTGCATCACAGGAATACATTATTAAGTATGTTAAAACAATTATTTTAAATTGCAATAATATTTGACAATATTTAAATTTTCAAATATCAAATAAATGCGCCCTTGATGAGCATAAGACACTTCTGTGTGTGTGTGTGTGTGTGTGTGTGTTTCCACAACCAGGACTGGAAGTTTACTTTTTTTCCTCAAAACACAATAATCAACTGATATTTCCAGGTTTTCCATTACTATGGGTACCTTATACTATTAAATTTTTATAAAAGTTTGCATAAAAATGTCTTTTTCAAGATGAACTTTAAGAGAGAACCTGTTGACATGAATGCACTAGGCAGGAAGAGCCAAGTGGCAGATCTATTTTCAGGAGAGTCTCAAATCTCTTGGCTCTAGGAAACACTGCTATTGTCTTTCTATGAGTCAGCTTTAACTGCAGCCCATGTGAAGACTAGAGGGTCGTTAAAATGTGCAGATCCAAAGAAGGTGGTAAGACTGCATTGGCATGAGCTCTATCATGAACAACCCCAGTAGAACATTTATGCACTGAGAAAGTCCAGACCTTATCACAGTACTGGCAGAAGTAATCTCTGTTGGGTTTAATGATAGGCAGCGTCAGCTCAGGAACCTCCTCCAATCGCATCTCAGGATGTCGTTTAGAAAGGTGATTCACCTGTGGACAGTACAGTAAGATGTCACAAGTGGCCTATGATTTTAAAAAAAAATTTAAATTTTAAAAAGCCTAAGAAACCACAAAAAAGGTAACAGACAAACTTAAAATAAACAAATGTAAATACCAGCATCCCTCGTCTCCTGAAGCCCATCATACAGAGTCTGCATTTAAACATGAAGCTCTCAAAGTCAGTAGTGGGCTCCTTCTGTTTCAGAGCTTTGGTGCGATGGATGCGGTCCGCCTTTTTAGCCTCGCGTTCAGGGTTGTGCATCCTCTGCATGTGCTCCCGTAGTTTATCCTTCCTCTGGCCAACAAAGAAGAAATAACACACAATAAAATTAATGAAACGTTATTAAACACACAGACACATTGTAAGGTAGGGTTCATGTCTTAACTATAAATGCAACAAATGGATTTGGATTTCATTAATGCATAAACATCACAAAGCACTATATTTATTTGTGTATACATTTATGCATGAATGATATTCATCTGGGCATATGTGAATCACCTTAAACTGTTTTCCACAGGTGGAGCACAGGAAGTCCTTGCGGTCAGAGTGGCGAAGCATGTGGAGTCGTAGTTTATCAGGCCTGCAAAAGGCTTTATCACACTCTGTACACTGGAAGATCTTCTCTGAGTGGAAACTTCTCACATGTTTCTTAACCTGCACAAAACGGATGCATGACTGGTTAAATCACACATGATTAAACACAACAATACTGCCATGCAAGCAGATATCAGAACGATCATATCACTTTTGATTTCCTTTTTCCCCCCCATTGAAAATAGTCATGTTTAGTTTTTATGTACTTCGCTTTACATCACTCGCTCACCAATGGATCCTCTGCAGTGAATGGGTGCCGTCAGTATGAGAGTTCAAAACAACTGCTAAAAACATCACAAAAATCCACGCCACTCTAGGCCATCAGGAGATGGTCTTTTTGTCAGGTGTAAGTGTTATTATGGATTATGGGTATGGTTAAATGATGTCGTAATGATGGGTTTATTTCTTACAAACAAGCAGCTTTTAACAAAACGTTGATTGATGGGCTGGTGTGGATTACTTGTGGATAACTGAAGTTTTTATCAGCTCTTTGAATTCTCATTCTGACGGCACCCATTTACTGCAGTAAGCAAGTCATGTCATGCTAAATCTCTTTTTGTAGTTTTGTGCACATCTGTTTGTTAGCACATCACACCTGTATGAAGTCTGCGAAGGTCTTCTTGCAGGAAGGACAAGAAAAGCAGCCGTTGACCAGATGAACCCCCACATGCATTTTGAGCAGATCCAATCTGTCATAGGACTCAGCGCAGAAGAGGCAGGAGTAGGTGCGCTGATCGGAGTGCAGCTGCAGGTGATCCTCGAGCGCAGTGTTTGTCAGGAAGCCCTTGCCGCACTGATGGCACATGTGACGGCAGCCGTCCCGCCCGTGGTACCGCATGTGCTGGTCCAGCTTGTCTTTATCTCGAAAGGCTTTTCCGCACTGAGAACATTTAAAGGGTCGAAAGGACTTACGGATGAATAGATGCTGGAGAGCGGCATTCTGGGTAAGGGAAGAGAGAAAGCATGGAGGAATGGATACTTTTGAAATGAGAAGACGACCAGGTGAACAAACCAAAAGGATGATGAGGACTTTCTTAGATTACAGTGAATTCCTATGATTTGTGAGCAATGACACAATGCACTCGTATGGTCTGTACGTCACAGAGGTGGCGGCTGAAACAAGCCGATTTGTCCGCATGCTTTCAGTTGTAGCTAGTTCACACAAAAATGAACATTCTGTCATTATTTATATTCTCCTTCATATCGTTCCAAACCCAAAAGACTAAAAGATGTTTAGCAGAATGGTTTACATTGCCAATATTAATACTAATATTCGCAGACATCTTAAATTTCTTTGCTTTTAAACGTTAATCTATAGAGTTTTGCTTTGGTGAATTGTGGTGTGAACCACTATTACAGTGTTCTTGTCATTTTTGAAGCACAATAGTAAGCACTAGGTATTGTTTTAAAGGGTTACTCATGTAGGGGTGTGCAATATATATCGTCTGCGATCATATAGAAATTGTTGTTTTAACGATATGCGATTGACATGATCAAGTATTTTGCAAATAACATTCAAATCACCTCTACAGAGCACATGCATAGGGTGTTTTTTCACTGCATGATTCAGTCTAATGAAATGCCCTTAAATTGATCACAAATTCAAAACATGGGGGCAGAAAATGTATTTTTGTATACCACTTCATATAGCCTAGTTAATCAATTTCACATGAAGAGTGCCGTGTTTACAAATAGGCTATAGATTTTTTTTTTACAACAGTTTCACAAACCAGAAGACTTACGTTTTAGACATCATATTTCCTGTTTTTTGTGCTATATAAAAACAAAAAATAATTACGAACACAGCCACAGCGTTATTTTGCATCTCTGAGCAACATGACGGGGTTTCCTTCCTGATTGAATCAACTGTTTAAATCAGACTTTATAAAAGGTAATGCCCATAAAATGTATAACTCAGTTAAAATTTATTGGAGAAGATTAATTTCTATCAGTGTGAACTAACCTCCAATGTGATGACTATCAAAAACTCAGATGTCAGACGTCCACGGCAGTCCTTAAGGTACCAGCACAATAACTCAGCAAAATACTGTCGAATTTATCGTTATCGATAAAATCACAGAAAATGTTGAGATTTTTTTTTTGTCAATATCGCACACCCCTACTCCCATGACTTTCCAAACCCATACAAGCTTTGTTCATCCTCAGAACACAATTTAAGATATTTTGGATTGAAATCATGTGGCTTGTGACTGTCCCATTGACTGCCAAGCAATGAACACTGTCATGGTCCAGAAAAAAAGACATCATCAGAATATTCCACCTGCCATCATCATAACATTATGGAGCGACGAGAATACTTTTTGCACACAAAGAAAATAAAAATAACATTTATTCAACAATTTATCTCATCTGTTTCTCTCTGTGTCACTGTAGCGGCATTTTGAAGAATATTCACTGAACGCAAAGAGTACCTGCATTTCTGTGTCGGCCACGCCACAAGGATAATGTTACGCAGTTTTCATTCAAATCAAAGCGTAAATACATGTAGAAAACATATCCACATGGTACAGCTGACACAGAATCGCGTTCACTATTTGCATTCAGTGGATATTCTCCAAAATGGTGCTCCAGTAATGAAAGAAAGAAACTGAAGGCTGTTGAATAAATGTTGTTATTTTTATTTTCTTTGCATAAAAGTATTCTTGTCGCTTCATAAAATACAGATTGAACCACTGATGGCAGATACAGTGTTCGTTACCTGGCAGTCAATGGGATAGTCAAAAGCCTCCTGGTTTTCAACCAAAATACCTTAAATCGTGTTCCGAGATGAACAAAGTTTTGGCTTGGAAAGTCATGGGGGTAAGTGGTTAATGACAATTCTCATTTTGGGGTGGAGTAGCCCATTAACACAGATTTCAAAGTTCAGTTCATTTCCATCTCACTCACAAGCTCTTGATTTGATTTAATTTGATTCTGATGTAGATATCAATTCATTTGGATATCAGGTATACTATAATAACGGAGGTTAAAATTATAGCCAGTACAAATTAAACACAATGGCTATTTAGTTTCAGAACAACACTCATCAACAAACATTAAAATTGTACACAAGTCTATTTTTCTTTTTAATTAAATAATTACGTTTCTACTCCAATCTCTTTTCTGTTGAAATATGAACATTTAAAATAAAGAGGGTTCATGCACACTCAGCAACAAAAAGGTATTTAGTGTTTGAATTTTATGATAAAACTGACAAAATGTAAAATCCAAGACTCTGTTTCAGATTAAAAGTAATAAAGCACAAAACTTATTGTGATTATTGCATGCTACAAATAAAATAAAGCAATGTTCTGTTCATGCATCAACAGAAAACGGTATAGACTTAATAACTAATTCTTAGGATTTAAGAATTTATATTGGTTCATCTAAATGAATATCAAAATCAGTATCATTCAAATCAACCCAGGTCTAGTATCCTACAATTTAATGATGTGAACGTTCATTTTTGGAGCAGCTGTCCTAGAACTCTGTTGGTTGATGAAGCTCGAGGACTGAACTGATACAGACAGATGTAATGGGGATGTAGGGAGTCATAGACTGTCAGTGTAGCGTGACGTCACAACACTGCATTGACTGAAGGAGGAAGTTTCCTCTGACTCCACTCTGGCCCACATTAGACCTACCTGCAAGTCCACCTGAACGTGCAGCACGCAACAAAAGAGAAAGACACACACCCACACACACACGCTACTGTTAAACAACTCTAGCCTACTCAACACACTACAATGCAGAGATCTGAGGTTGTGGGTCGCTCATGACGGCCGTATCTTACCCTGATCCTCCTCGCCCTCCTCATGTCCTGTGGTGTGAGGTGGGTGTCTTCAGGACTTGTCTGAGACAGGTCCTCTTTGGGAGACCCTGGGACTTCTGTGACTGGAGGTGGGGTGACAGAATCTCCCTCCTCTTGAAGTGCTTCGGTGTGGGTTGCTGGGGTATCAAGCCCTTCTTCTGTCTCGGTCTCCATCGATTCGGCTGCCATCTCCACCACCTTCAGCCCATTAAGAGCTCCATCTGTTCGCTCCTCAAATGGTAGTTTCTCTACAGATTCTAAAAGCTCCTATAGCACGTGCAGAGACAAAAATTCCAACAAAACCTTCAAACTTTTAAAAGTTTATTAAGAGATCGGAAATCCAATCTGCATCAAAGTTGAGGTGCAGTTACCATATTTGATGATTCTATGTATGTGTGCGTTAATCAATGTTTATATGAGAATAAAAGTCTGAATTTAATCTGTTTATCTTTTAATGTAATTTGTGTGTAAAATGTAAAACTGTCACATTCATTTTGAATCACTTTTATAATATCTTTATAGACTTTTTGAGGCATCAAATTTTTGGGTGAATGGACTTTTAGTGGATGGATAGAAATCAGTCAGGTTTCATTAACCATTTGGGTCCCACTTTATATTAAGTGTCTCTAATACCTTTGTATTTACACAGTAACTAGATATACATAGTATGTAACCACAGTGTAAGTACACAAAACTACACATATGTATCAACCCACTGAATGGTGTGTATAAGTACAAATGTGTAACAGGACTAACGTCACTTTTTGGTAAAGAAAGTGTTACACTTTATATTAAGTAGACAGTCTCTAGGGATTTAGCATGTAATTACTCTGACGTTACACAGCAGAGGGCAGTAAGTTAGGCTTTACATATAAATTGTGGTTCGTGTACAGAACTTTATATGAAGTGGACAGTTCCTGAGGAGTTACCATGTAAGTACACTGGTAATACAGTGGTGCACCAACTCCACCAACTTTGTTGTGAGTTGTTACATGTGTGTACTTACACAAATATTAGAGCTATGCACCCATGTGTACTTATCCTGTGGTTATATACTACGTACAAATCTAGTTACTATGCAAGTTCACAGGTATTAGGGACACTTAACGTTGGACCAAAATTTGTGTTTCGAAGATGGACGAAAATCAGTATCATGGCATTTCAAACGAGGTTTGAAATGTCATGACATTGAGTAAACGAGGTCTACAGTACCTGTGTCTTGTCAGCACTCTCAACAGGAGTCTGTGGGCAGATAAATTTCGTACGTCGCCCTGGTCGTCTTGCAGCACCAAATCGTTTCCTGCCCCGTCCTCGGCCACGGCCCTTTGGCCTGGAAGAGAAGAATATTAGTCAGCTTCTGCGTATATAATCATGAACATCTGAGAAATCAAGTCACTGATGTGCATTCAAACCTTTGGATGAGGTTCAGCTTGTCGTCGTGCATGTTTAAGTGCTGCTGAAGCTGCTCTGAGCTCATGAACCGTCTGTTGCACTCATAACACGGCCAGTTCTTCTCCTGCTCACGTAAAACTGATCCAGGAACCACCACAAGAGACACATATTTTCAATTACCAGGATAATATCATTGGTCAGATGTAAATACTAGGGGTACAGTTCTTGGTAAAATAAATAAATTAGGAAGTAAAAAACTATATGAATTTAGAGTGATTTTTGGATTCAAATTTACGACTGCTATTTTTATTTTATGAACAAAATACATTATGGAAGTTTTTTGATTGTTAGATTCATTTTTGGTTTTAAGCTTTCACTATTGTCTGTAATCAGCCTCAGTGATGTGATAACAAGCTTTAAGCATTCACTCTCGATTACATTTAATTCCAGAGGATGCAATATTTTGTAAATATTATTAAGTGAAATTAATGTGCATATTTAAAATTAATGTGCTTACACACATAAAAACCTGCCTTAACAAATGAGTGATTTTACAGGTCAAGATGCTTTCAAAGTGTGTTTTGCTTGTTTGTTTAGTTTGTTTGATAACATTTGTTTTAGAAACCTTTTTTGGGACACAATTGTACTGAAACCCCAAAAATCATTTCAGTTACAAAAAGTTAACAGTTCTTAGCAAATAGATAGTTTGGCATAACAGTGTGAATGAATCATCAATCATCTAATATTATTACCAATTTACCTTTTCTCTCTTCATCTGTGACATCGTGAACTTTCTGGTTGACAAACTCAGCATATGATGCAGCATACCACACCTGGAATATAAGACCGCAAGTGAATTTTATTACTTAAAAATAATGCTTATTAAAAGGCAACACTTTAATTTTTTCGTTTAGTTTAAGATAAAGTACTAAAATAACAAAGAAATCAAAAACAAAATTACAGATTTAAAAAGAAAATTATAACAAAACGTACATTTTAATTGAAAAAAGCAATATAAAAATAAAACTGAATTAAAAACATTACGAGAAACTACAACAGAATCTTCACTAATAATTTATACTGGTAGAAATCCATTAAAAAAAAAAAACGATTTAGCAATATGACCCAGTCTTTTTCATGATACAGATGAAAGGCTGTTCCTTTAGGCACACCTTAAGCTCTTGCTTGGGCTGTATATTCTTAATGGTGGTGTAAAAAATGTCTGATCCATACTGATAAGCCACCAGGTTCTGCTCTAGGTGATTCTGGGCCGGGCGAACAAACATCATCCAATTACAACGCTCTTCATCAGTCAGGTCAAACCAGAGGTCCTCTGCCCTCTCGCCTTCTTTTTCAGGGTCAAGCATGTATAACTGCATAGAAGCAAAGTAGCAGGATATGAGAATTTAAAATGCAATTCTAGACCGCTATCTAGAATAAAAGAGCAGGTGTTTACAGGACTGCCGTACTTTCAGGTGTATGTGTGTGTCCTGCAGTTCACTCTGCCGCACCAGGGGTCCCTCTACAGGACCGAACTGTGTGCGTTTGGGAATACGCCTCTTCGTAAAAACTCCGCCCAGAAAGCGGTCGATATAGAGGACAAGAGGAAGACTGGCCCGAGCCTTGGACATCACAGGCCGGTTGAGGATAGGGTGCAGAGGGCCGTGTTTTACACATGTTGCAGGATTAGAATTATTACAGTCTTCACACCCTACACATAGGAACAATAACACATGATCAAATTCAAAAGTGCCTTGACCTTGACCACACAGTCTAAAGTGTTAAATGTCTACTCACAGAGGCTCTGAGGGGTGAACGGCTGGGGCGTCCTGGGTTCCCAGTCATCCATTTCAGAATCGTCGCTATCGTTGTCTTCTTCCTCATCCTCTGAATCCACGGTGGAATCCGTGGCCCCCAGGGGACTCGATGAGGCCTCCGGCATGTTGGGAAGAGCTGCATTAGTCACAGCTAGTTGGCTCTGTTGGGAAAATAATCTTGCTTCACTAATGCTTTATTTTTTACATTAACACACGTGGTAAGACAATGTTAAGAAGCCTTTCAGGTGAACAGCTCACTTATCAGCATAACATAAAATATCAAAGTGTCTGTCAATCAGACTAAGTGCAGCACAGCACTTTGTTCATGTGAGCAGCTCACAAGTCGATTTCTTCAGTGATTCAGACAGTGTTGCCAACTAATTTTCAGAGTAATTTGCATGGTAAATGTGTGCCTTTTTATTGTCACTTATCAAAAGTTGCTAAAAGTTGCCAAACACAAAGTGTAAAAATTGCTGAATTTGTTGCAAGGTGCTTTTGGATCAAAAAGTTGCTAAGGTAGAGTGAAAAGTTGCTAATTTAGCAAGAAAAATTTATTTTTTGAAAACAGCACAGTTATAGTTTCTGCGTAAATAACCACGTGTCAATTTTAAAGGCAGGCACGAACAAACAAACACAACAACAGCGGAGTATATGGTACTGTTCAGTGGTGGAACAGTCTCCAGTGAACTGAAACCACAAGTAAGAACAACTGGCGTGCGCGACTGATGATGCGTAAAGTAAGTTACTAATGTCGAATTTTAGGATTAGTTATTTTAACTGAAAATCATATTTTGTTAAAAATTGTCCGTTTGGTACACTACAGTAAAAGGTTCACGCCCACTGAAATGAATGCAGATATATCAACATCAGTGTCTCCAGGTCAAAAAACTTTTATATATATTCCCTGCTGCTGTAACGTTAGCAGTTTTATTAAACTGCTACGCATTTAGCCCTACATCTGTTTTTATATTGTTTATCAACGGTGTACATTTTTTTATATTGTTTGGATCAACTAGCTGAGTAGACAGATGTGAATGTTTATTCATATTATTAGATAATGTCCAAATATTTTTGATATATTACATCTGAGGGGAAAAAGAAAGAATGTAATGTTCAGGTAACTACAGTAATTATCAAAGTGGGAAGTAATGCCCTCTGGGGGTATTTGGCCAAGAACAGACAGGTTTTGAGAAGAAAAAAAATATAATATTTTCCTTCAATTGTTTTTCCTTATTCTCATGTCATATATAACGTTCTGTGACGTTCTGCAAAACAATAGCCTAAGCTTCAAAACACTTTTTTCTTACTG
>JAUMHE010000071.1:3654675-3664699 GCA_032359235.1 Enteromius mattozi | reverse complement strand
ATATAACGTTCTGTGACGTTCTGCAAAACAATAGCCTAAGCTTCAAAACACTTTTTTCTTACTGGTGAAAATTAGACTCTCATCAACGTGGTCCAATCAACAACAAAAATATACTGTATCTTGACTCCATATAGTGGTTATTTTAGGAAAATCACAGGTATTTTGAGCAGTAAGATTATAAAAATATGTGCTATATAGAATTAGGTAGCCTGTATAAAATTGCAAAATAAATCTATCAGTACTTTTTTACTTAAGTACATAAAAAAACAAGTACTTCTGTACTTTCACTGGAGTAAAATTGAAAAAGAAGTACTTTTACTTTTACTGGACTAATATTTTATTGTATGTATCTGTACTTTCACTCAAGTACTTGATTTGTGTACTTCGTCCACCTCTGGTACTGTTGTTGCTGCTCAAGAGTTTGCTAATGCTTCTTCAGCAAAGTATGGACTTACTTCCCCACTATTACAACCAACAGCAGAGACTCATCATATAATCGTCACTTCCCTACAGGTACTGTTTACTAACAAGCTTACAGCGCCAACTACTGCCCTGGCATACTTAATTCAGCACTTTTTTGCAGATATGTGTATATGCAAATCATTTTGAAAATGATATCGTGTATACTTTTTAAAATCACAAAGGAAATTTAATCATAAGTAGTATTGTAATTTCACTAATGTAGTGTCAAGCATTGTTGCTGGAATATTGTCAGTGGTTTTCCTGCAGAACTGGCCTGATTTTACACTGTTGCTGTGGGTTGTTTTTCAGTCTGGGGGTTAAAGAGATCAACACTCCTAGGACCGCGTTTTCGACAGAGAGGTAAAAGAGGTCTACAATTCCAAATCGATGCAAAAAAATCCTGCGGGATGTGTTTAGTAGTGCAGGTTCACCTGTGTCACAGGTTCCAGAATCGCCTGTGGGCCATCAGCTACATTACTCAGTACATGCAGATTTGCAGTGTTCATGTTCTGACCGCTGGGAAGCAACACGGTCACCTGAGAGGCAACAGATAATGTTAGAGGTGAACATCAATGAAAAAAAAAAAACATGATAACGCTATGGAACGCCACACTACCTGTTGTGTTGTGCCATCTTGCTGAATGTAGGCCACTTGGGGCTGATCTGTAAACACAGCCTGAATAGGAACGAAAAAGAGTATTTCCGATAATTAATCAGAAGGAATACATATGTAAATATCATTCCACCAGCCAAAAATTACAAAATAAACCCAAATAATTGACCGATCTTGTGTCACACTTTAAGGGGTTTATTCTGCAATAATAACAAAATATATAATCTGATTGAACAGCTTATTACACATGTCCTATTTACACACTAAATAAATCATTAAGGAGTTGAAATCAGGAAGAAAGAAAAACACAAAATTAAATTAGCTCAGCAATCATAATACAAAATACTGTGAAGAATTTTGGGACTGTCATATAATATTTTTGTCTGGAACATTCATTCCTGAAATTAATATTAGCTATTTAATGCCTTTTCCCCACATGCTTCAGGTAGCAATACAGAATGTGACCACGTTCTCTCTGTTGCTTAACTAACATCACATTTAAGTAACATAATAAGTCATTGGAAAGTGTTCTTATCAAAATTGTGCCACAAGCTGCTTTGTGTATCGATCACTCTTCTAAATTACAGCAATAATTATGAATTGTAACCCTGTTGACTGGCTGTGTGAAGGATTGAATCCACACATCTTCACAGTGTAGATGAAGTCACCTGTGTTCCATCGGCTGGGTGTATGTACACCAGTGTGTGCTCGGCAGACTCAACAGAGGTGTAGGAGCTTCCATCTGCAGCATACACAACCTGCTGCTGAGCGCGGTCAGACTGCTCTCCGCTGTACACGATCTGAGCCAC
Source organism: Enteromius mattozi (assembly GCA_032359235.1). Classification (NCBI taxonomy): domain Eukaryota; kingdom Metazoa; phylum Chordata; class Actinopteri; order Cypriniformes; family Cyprinidae; genus Enteromius; species Enteromius mattozi. The sequence continues at coordinate 3,662,815 of JAUMHE010000071.1, read as the reverse complement.
CGCACTAGTCTCAAAATGCACCTGCACACATTATCGTATGACGACATATTCATGACAATTACTGCATAGTTTTAACCAAATACATTTTTTTTTGGCCTCATCAAAATGAAGCTTTTGCAGAAGAACATGCTTGATAGTAATGCATTTGTCTTAAAGCTGGAGTAGACTTTTTGCAATCTTTTAGCCATTTAGTGCATAGCATCATGCAAATATTTAAAACTCAGCAAGTCTATGATGTCTAGTATTGGTACAGGTTTTAAAAATCGAACCGTGTATTTTAGGATTAAGCGAAACTAACAATCTTAACGGTCCTTTTGCAATTAGGATGCTTCAAGGAGAAGTTTAAAAACATTTGTTGTATAAAAGAGAGAGGTAGTGCATTCAATAGAACAGAAATGCTTTGTTGATAAATTTAAAACGAAGCTAACCAAGTAGTTCCACATAACTAACCCATCTAAAGAGAAAGGTTTGGCTGTACCTGAGGTGTATTTCCAGTGTCATTATTGGATGCTGAACTCCACACAGGTGAGGATTCCTGCTTGGCCTCCATAGCAACAGTATGAGGTGAGACCGAACACCTCCTGCACCTATCCACCGATCATCAACCACCTGTATACGCATTACAGAAACTGGCATGGGTTTTCAAGATTTTATTTCCATGACTTCTCTAAATAGCATGATGAGCCATTATGAAAACACCATATTATTAGGTCACTACTCTGAATAGTACGGGGAATGTGTTAAAAGTTTTAATTTAGCTATTTAGAACTTGGTTCTATGCACGTGTTGTTGAATGGATGTTAAAATATGGACAAGGCACTCAGAAGAGAAGGAAGATGAACTTGAGCTTGAAGGGGTGAGTTTAAGGGTGCTTCTTAAAATTGAAGAACGCATGCTAGTGAGGCCTTCTCAGCATTAAACGCTAGAATGAGATGGTCTAGTACTAGACCACAACTAGATAAAATCTGAATTATAACATCATATTAAATGACTTTCTATAAAAAACGACATCTGTATGTGGTCTCCCAGGGATTTGCAATATGCACCATTTAACATAATAATAATAATAAAATGCCTTCACCTCACAAATCAAGTTCTTGTCTTGCATAACCATAAAACTGATTTTCAGATAATTGATTTGTCATAAATTAAGAATTGTGGGTGATCGAAGGACTCCTTCAAAGCAGGCCTATTGAACATAGGCCTACTTCACAAAGCTTTATGATGTGGCAGCCTAGATATAGCTTTACAAGGATGTGTCCTTCCCTTTGACTAAATGACTGGAGAAGTCCTGCATACATCACCAGAGATGTCTGCTGTTTCTACCAGAGCAGTGGTTCTTAGGTGTGTTAGATAAGGGAGACAAACAAAATGTGCAGGGCTGGGTGTACTCCAGGACAGGTTTAAGAGCCACTGCACCAGAGCATCCAGTAATTACATTTTGATTGAAAGTTGTGAGGAAAAAAATGATCTATGATATTAGACCTACGATATGCATTTAGGAAACAGGCAGGGTGAATTTTCAATTCATGCCAAATTTAATGGCAGAGTGGCTTCTTTATATTTAAGGTCTTTTTACAAATTTGGATATATAAATATGTCCAACTTTATCCATATTCATACAGTATACTAGGACGATACATAATATATAAGAAATGTCAAATATATTGTTATAAAATGTAAAATATATTACTGTCCAGTTCTAACTTCTGCTAAAGGCATGAAGATATTATGATATTATAAACAATAACATTGTGATTGTCTGTAAAGCTGCCTTGCAACAGCGTGTATTCTGACATAGTCTATAGTCACATATAGTATGTGATATAGACTATAGTCTCAGGGAAACATCTGGAAATCTCAGTTTTCAAATTTTCCAGGTTTGCCATGTCTGTGTTCATCCTGTATATAAAGAAGCATACCCCCAGTATATCCCAAATTAATGGAATATCTCCCTTACAAAAAGCACCTGGCCATGGTACAATGATGGTAACATAACCCTAATGATAACGTATGCCACGAAAATTACATGGTACTCCAATGTACTTGGTAAAAACACCAAGTTTAATCTGTATAAATTACATTATACGTTTTGTAACAGGGTGGCTGATGTGAACGGAACAGATGACAGCTCAGGCTCGACACATTTTACCCGTTCATTGTGTTATTATTTGTGATTTATTGAAAGCTCGCTGTTTAACCCAAACACAGGCGCGCACTGGAGGAGCGGTCAGTCTAATCACTGCACGGGGGTAGAGGAGACACACGGCCGGACAGAAAATCCCCAACAGCCGCGCTGACAGAAAAACATATGCAGACGCCTATCACTCCGGCCTTCTTCAAAACCTGGGACAAATGAAGATATGATAAAAGTTGTAATGGCGAATGAAGCAATCGGGCTGTTTGTGAGGCGCTCTCCCCCCCTGTCTCAAGCCCGCAGGTTGGGAGTTCCAGTCGGACTATACCACAAAACCCGCAGCGCAGCGGCACAAAAGCAGTTCCACAGCAGCTTTATCAGACGTAAGCCCGCGCTGGTGGCCGGCAACGACAAGGGGTGAGAGCAGAGGGCCTGTTTGATCTGGAACGGCCCTACTGTGTTCTTTTAATCGAGCACATTAGCTTCACGGAGGGCCTGAAATGCAGGACAGGGACGCTTGGCTCCCCACGCATAGATGAGCCCGGCGCGCTCCGCGAGAGTCTGCAGTAGAATGAGGAAGACGCGACACGACTCCATTTTGGGTGGGACTAAGACAACAACAAAGCACGGCGAAGACACTCGACAAAATATATCTACACTCTAATCGACCGTCCAGCGGGAAACAGCCTGTGAATTTTACGTAAAACTTACCGAGAGACGATCCTGAATCCGCGCTTAAGCTTCGGGTGTGGATTTCCCGAGAGTTTTCAGCATTTTTAGGAAAAGGTTGAAGTGGGTCTTCCCTCTGAATGGTAGCTGCAGAGATGGCTGCCTTGCATATATTAACATAATCTACCTAGCAACAGAGCCGCGGCCCCCAGGCGACGATTTTTAGATTGCGATATATGTATCGATGGAGACTTTCAGGAATGATAGGGATAAAAGGCCATATATGATATGATGAATAAAGTCCGCGTGGTTTGTTTTGAACTCTGATACGTGTAGATTGTTTTCCATTCCGAGGTAATCGGCATTTGATGCTCGTATGCCATTTCCCTCACAGTGCCAATGGGAGTTTTCCGCCATTTCTCTCAACCAATGAAAAAATAAAACCTCTTCAAGGCCGTCCAATAAAAAAAAAGAGAACGTGCCAGACGTACCAATGACATTTCAAGCGCGTCACCAAAGCACTTGTATACATGTGTGCACGTATACACGATATAGGCCTAAGTTTCATATGTAATATATATATTATATATAAACATACATTATATTTATATAATACATATATGTGGCTCTCATGAAAAAAATCATGATATTAAGTAAAGCTTTCATTAAGACAGTTTGTAAATATATATATAAAAAAAGTTGTTTTGATTAGTAATGTACATTGCTAAGAACATTTGGACATCTTTAAAGGCAATATTTAGGTTTTCTGCACCCTTTCTTGTATCTCAGCCAAATATTGTCCTCTTAACACACCATACCTAAAGAGAAAGCTTGTTTATTCAGCTATTTATTCAGATGTATACATCTCAATTTGAAAAAATAGACCCTTATTGCGGGTTTGTGGTCCAGGGTCACAAATTATATACATAGAGAAAAAATACTCTTTCAGGCTTTCTAAAAGGACTTACAAGGCCTAAAAAGTCTTAACTACATCAATTATAGCGTAAAATATTGCATGGTAAGTGGTGTCTGAGAAATTGAGGAGAAATAAAATTGTTTATGCTTAGAACTGCTAGGCTGTGGGTTTGTAAGCCTGTTGTAAAGCAGTTCATTACCAGACGTCACCAGTAACAGTGTCGCCTGTGGGCACAAACCTACCTGCACTGGATCAGACAGGACTTGCAAAAAGTGCTCGTCATTGACAAGAAAGATATCCTCCTCCCTCATGTGGTACTCATCCTGACATAATCCTCCAGCATGACAGAGCACAGCAGCAGTTTCAGTTTCTCTTAGTTGTTGAACGTTCTACAAGTATTTACGCGTTACAATAGCTCACACAATGAAAATATACTCATCCTCAGACCAGCCAAGACGCAGAAGAATTTGTTTCTTCATCGAAACAGATTTAAAATGTCCACACGACTCCACTCTATCAGTTAACGTGTTGTGAAGTGAAAAGCTGCATGTTTGCAAAAAATAAATCTATCGTGAACACATTTTTAACTCAAAAGTGCTTTAAAATACAAGTCCTTTATCCATAATATTGCTGCCTCCAGGAAAAAAAGTCATCTTGTCTGAATTAAAACTGTTGGTGGATTCTGATGTGAGAGGACAACAGGGGGTTGACTTTTCCACTGGTTTCTCATTATGAACTGGTATTTCAGCCAGAAACAACGGTTTAAGTTAAAACACCCAGCTTTTCATTTTACAAGATGTTAATTGATGGACTGTTTAGACACTCATTCTGATGGCACCCATTCACTGTAGAGGAATCTCTCCACAGATTTCTCCAAATGAAATAAACGCCTCTACATCTCGGATAGCCTGAAGGTGAGTGAATCGTCAGCTAATTTTATTTTGGGGAGAACTATTCCATTAAAGAAATTTGTGGCTACAACACATACTGACTGTTACTTTATTTGTATTGAAAAGTATGTACATATATATATATATATAAAATAATGAAATGGGTTTCATTATAAAACCATAATGAAATATGTAAATGTAATTCATGCATATTTTATATAATTACATAAAATACAAGTAATATGGTTAATTATATTTACAATGTTTTTATATTGTGAACTGAAATCATCATATATTTTTATACTGGTATAAAAAGGAAGTAGAACACAGAAGACAAAAATGACACCAACATGGAAGTAGTGAATTTATTGATGTGTTTCCCACCTGTAACCAAGAAGCCATTTTCCACTGGATTCAACCATATTTTACTCTAATATATGAACTTTGTATTTTCCCCTCACCCCTATGACCATTTCCACAATCAAGCAGGCAATGACAAGGTCCAAGATTGGAGCCATTTAGGTGCATAGTGAAAGTCACATACAGAAATACTGTCACAGGAAGAGGGAAAAAATTGAAAATAAAAGAACAAACTTAAAAATATATATCATAACATCTCATATAAGAACAATGCACACCACAGGTTGTTCTTGATAAAAGCCATGATTGCAACATCAACTATACAGGCATACAAAGACATTGCTAAGAAGGGGGAAAAGACAGAAAAAAAAATATTTGACTCAATTTTTTCCTTGCCTTGCATCATAGTGGACATGCAAAACATTTCTTACACTTGCCTTGGCCTCCAGCTGGGTAACTTTAGTGTGTTTTATCATGGTTTTCAAGGGTATGTCCTTGTGGGACTTATGCTATAAACTATATATATATCGTAGTATTATAATTAAAGTCGACTTTATGCCCTCTTTGATTTAAGCAATGTGTGCAAATTACTGCCATATGATAAAACTCTTCATGGCAGTTCTCATTAGGCAGCTATGAAATAAAAATACAGTGTAATTTTATCAGGCCAGATTTACTATAAATAGGGAGCGTTGGAGTGTGTGCATGTAACGGCAGGAAAAATAACATTCATTCCGAGTAAAGAGAGACATTTTAGTGTGATATGGGAGACTGGAGGCCCCTAACCTTGTGGCCCTTCCAACTAATTCACCCCGACCGTGTGCAGGGGCCGCACCGTTTATTGGTCCAAGTATATGACACCATAACCAAAAGATAAAAACAAATGACTTAGTAATGTTACTGAAATCGGGCACCTCTACATTCACAATCAGCCAAAATATCTGGCAGGCAGTCACGCCATTCTGTTCGAACCATTCATCGTATCTTACACAGGCGATGGTATCAGATGTTTGGACCGGGAATATCAGTCCTTAAATCTCAAAGTTTAAACCTGTAACCCAGCCAAGATTTAAGCTCTGAAAAAAGAAAAATAATAATTATGACTATGAATAAATTTACCATCTATTTTTTCTATTTATGTATATTGTGTGTTTTTGATAATTACAAAGTAAATGAATTAATGATTTTCTTTTCATATTTTCTGATTCACTATACATTTAAGTCATTACAAATAACCTTCATATACAAGCAATCTATTTAAAAGAAGTATATCCGGCGGCCAGCGATGGTGTAGACAAACTGCGGTCTCATATTGATTGTTTCGGCTTTGCTGTACCTCTATAGACTAGATCTGAAGAGAACTTTATAAAATTAACATTTAAAATAACATTACAATATGTTCAATTACGGAAAATCAATTCCAGGCTAATTTGCAGAATCACGTTCTCCTGATTTAAAACAGTTGAGTTTAAAATAAAATAAAATAAAATAAAAAGTTACAAGAGCATAAAATTGCGCTCCATGGTACAACAGTAGCAGTATTAGAAGTAGTAGTATTAATAAACCATTGTTTTTTTGTTTTCTTTAAATGAACCAGAATATGCATTTCAAATGCATGAAATGATTTGAGAGCAGTTTTATAATTGGTCAGTAGTATGTTCACCCCTCTCTAGCTCCACAGCACCCCATGAAGGCTAAATCTGCATCTGCTCCAGGTATTTGTAGGTGGGGTTTTCGTAGCCGTGGTTCTGCATCTTGCTCAGGTGACGTTCTTCTGGAGTTAGCATAGGATCGACCTGAAACACAAGAGGAAGATTTAAGATATCGGTACCTATAATATAATCAACTATTAAAAAGTTTAAACACAGTAAGACTTTCATCTCTCATGTTGACCGAGGCTGCATAGATCTATCAAAAATACAGTAAAAACAGTAATATGAAATTTTTCAAAACTTAAAATAACTGGTTTCTATTTTAATGTATTTTAAAATTTAAATGTAATTTATTCCTCTGATTGCAAATCTGAATTTTAGCCACCATTACTCTAGACTTGAGTGTCACATGATCCTTCAAGGAATAGTTCATGAAAAAGAAAAAAAAATTACACCTCCTTAAACCATTCAAAATTAGTTGGTTTTTCATCAGAACAGACTGAAAATTTAGCATCCCATCACTTGTTCACAAATGGATCCTCTGTAGTGAATGGGTGCCGTCAGAATGAGAGTCCAAACGGCTGATAAAAACATCACAATAATCCACACCACTCCATTAAGTAATGTCTTATAAAGAGAAAAGCTGCGTCTTTTAAGAAACAAATCTTTTAAGGCATTTTAAATAATCACTTGTAGATTATGTGGTGTTTTTACTCAGCTGTTTGAACTTTCATTCTGACGGCACCCATTCACTACAGTGATGCAATACTAAACTCATCTATATCTTAGATGGCCTGAACGAGAGTACATTTTTAACAAATTGTCTTTTTAGAGTGAAAAATTGCTTTCAGAAATAAAATTTTTAGAACACTTTTGTGAATTGTTTTTTTTTTCTTTTTTTGAACAGAACAATAAAACAGCTTTATCAAAATAGTTTCTTCTCAAAAATGTTACGGACATCAAACCTTTTAATGGTAGTGTTTATTCAAACAGGTATATTTGATATAATTAAATCTATATAAACTGGTAAAGAACTAAAGTTCCCTTTAAACCTGCTTGTCCTTGCATGCTGTGAGTGAGAGTGTTATCCTTCACAGCAATTGAGAGAGTCAGTCTAGCCTGTTTGTTATCCTCCTCAAGGTTGCAGTAAAAACACTAAGAGTGAATGATGGAGCGTCATGCGTGACCGTAAGCTCACCTCCACAATGCCATGACTGATGGTGCCGTACTGCCTCTTCCTCAGCAGCACCAGACTGATCACAATCACGGTCGCTATGGCCACCGCAATCACCAGCAGGCCAATCAGAGCGCTGCTTCCGAAGCTGAAGTCATCCACCAGGGGGCGGAACGTCTCCTGCTCTGATCCACGGCTGAACTGTGAGGGAAAAATAAACACCATATTTACACTCCAAAAGCACAAAGAGCCAAGACAAACATAGTTAACAGACATCTTGAAGAGCTGTTGATGCCGCTGAAGCAAGGAGCTCATAATGTAACTTATGTACAGCAAGGCAAC
>JAUMHE010000071.1:3639742-3651946 GCA_032359235.1 Enteromius mattozi | reverse complement strand
TTTGCATAGAATTAAATGTAGTATTCTTGTAGCTTCATAAAATTACAGTTGATGTCACATGGACTGTTTTGAGGATGAATTGAACATGGTAGTTCTGTTGCTGTCTATGGACGGTCAGAAAGCTCTTGAACTTCATAAAATAAAAAAAATAAAAAATCTTAATTTGTGTTCCAAAGATGAATGAACATCTTACACGTTTAGAATGACACAAGGAAAGTAATTTTCATTTTTGGGTGAACAATCCTAATAATATAACATTTTTTTACAAAGTATAAATGGCTTTTATGCATTAGATAAGCATCATATTTGCGGGTCAAAATGTTTAGTGCTGCCTTGCAAATGCAGTAAAGTAAAAAAAATAAAAAAATCATATGGCACAATTATAACTATGAGACCATAGTTATATAAGGAAAGTTTACAGAGCATGTGGTATTTCTTAAGTAAATGTTCATCTAGATGTATCATGAAGCCAATTCTTGATTTTATTATTAGCACTTAAACTGAACGTGTATGAAAAGCCTGCATTTTTTTTGGTTTATGTAATTTTAGAGTTGGCGTAAGCAGTTGGCAGAGTGTTCTCAGCAGATCAGTGAAGTGTGTGTGTGGTGTTGGAGGCAGACCGGTGGGCTCACCACATTTTCGTTGATCTTGCTCTTGCTGTTAATGACTTTTTCCTCTGCTCCAATAAGACCATCCAGACTGTTCATGCCAGAGCCTGCAGAGGGAAAAGCCGATCAGAGACAGGAAGACAAGACGGATTCTTGTACATCGGCATTAATATAACTCAAATGCTCACAAATATGTCTATGGCCAACAGTAGCTGCAATTATCTAAACAACCTCAGCTTCTAGCACAATCCAAATTGTGGCCAGAATCCTGCTGCCTTGCAGTTTTATTTATTTATTTATTTTTTCTTCAGTCGGGGTGGACAGCACACCAACACAGACTCATTCATTAGTCATGCATTTATTTAAGTGTATGAAGTAGAAGATCAGAGTCCTCCTGGATCAGTCCAGGCAAGCTCGGTGCAAATATTCAGCTCAGAGTAAGAGGCGTGAGCTATTGTGGTCAAAAGGTCTCTTCCTGGTAGAATTAGCATCTTGGGACATCCTGTGAGCACTTGTTTCCAGTAACAGCTCTATAAATATATCCTCGCCCTACATATTAAACAATTAAAGTCAACGTGAAACTTGATTCATAAACCTTTTTACTACCATAATATGACATTTCTGAGTGAAACAAATGACTGGATGGTCAAACACGGTCGTTCCATGCAATAACCAGGAATCAAGACATTTGAGCTTCTACATGTTGGGAATTTAGGACGTGGAGGCTAATTTTCAAGATGGAAATTCATTTTAAAATATGACATTATTACATTAACATTAGTTGAAAGGCCTTAACTATTTCTACAATAAAATGTTGGCAAATTTTTAAAAACAACATTACACACAAAACAATCACTAAATGCCTATTTGCTATTAACTACATGCAATTAGATACAGGGCTATTACTGTTAAGAAAAACTAAATAAATGTTAAAATAAAAAGTTAAATACAATTCATTTTATAACTTGATGTACTGAAACAAAAATCACAAAAGAATAGCAATTTAAAATATTTGTTAAAACTAAAACTGTGTGTCAATGATTCTAAATAAACATTGATTAGATATATAAAAAATTAAATCATGAATAGAAATTAAACAGCATGAATAGAATTCTTCTGTTGTACTACAATGTGGTAAACATTAACATGCTAGAAATTTCCAAAGACACCTGGCTAAAATGAGTCCTGGTTGCATAATACAACATTGGAAATCTCATTGGCCGACAGAAGAACAATACCCTCCCACCCACACATTGTTTGACTGTCAAAGCAGCAGGTCAGGCTAAAAGATTAACTATGTTCAGCGGCTGAGAGAAGGGCTTACAGCTTAACCATGCACTACTGAACCACTAACCGCCAAAACACACACACACAGTCAAGCTACTTCATAACATGGAGGTGAAGTGTGTCACCAGGACAATTAGACTTTACACATGAGATGGAACAACAAAAACAGCAAAGACCATTTAGATAATGACAATTCTGGAAGAAAATGTGACAGGATGCATTAGAAACCAAAAATAGCAACACCCACAAGAAACCAGAGTTGTTTTCTAGGTAGTTTCTAGGGTGGATGCTAACCAGCTCAAGTCAAAATAGCCCAACCTCAAGTCTGTTTGCTAGATATGAGTAAAAGGGCGGAAATTAACAGAGGCTCGGGGCGAAAATATCTCTAAAATGAACAAAAATAACCCACAAATTTAAGACAAGGCGGCAAAAAAAAAAAAAGGCCAATCACAATTAAACTAAATCTACTATAGTAGTTGCAATAGCAGTGACATGTATAAAAACTGTTGACTGACATTTAGACACGTTTGGCCAATCAGAGGCGCTTGGATTAGTCTGGACTAACTTTGAGTGCATCTAACTCTGTAAATAATGATATCAGACACAGCTTTGGTTATTTTGAATGAGGTTTTTTTAAAAATAGCCCCTTTAAAATCAACTCCAGTGAACAAACATTGCCTCTTGGTGGAACGCTTATTTCTGACACTCTACGAGTCCTTTTAACGCAAGTTATGCATTTGATCAGGCCTCTTTTCAACAAGCCGCATGATTTGAGGTATCATTCTTGTCTGTAGAATAAATGATAATGTATAATTAAACATAGCTAGGAATTTAAACAACCTCCAAACCCTAAGTACCAACAACAGTAATAGTGATTTGCAAGCTTCTACTGCTAATATAGCAGGTTTATAGGTGAATTCATAAGGGGCTGGACCACAAGGTTAAGCGGTAAACAGGTCGATGTTCCAATTGTACAACCAGAGAGCAAAAGCTGGCCATTGGTCGGCTAAACAGGGGTCCTGAAACAGATCTACTAAATTAATGAGCTCTATCATGAAAAGCACAAGATAACAGGAAAGCGACGAGAGGAGGCCCAATAAGTAGCAAATGAGTCCTAAGGATTTGTCGACAAAGAGCTGGGTCTGAATCAGGTTATTTGTCTTCTTGACACAGGCAGGTAGTGAAGCAGCCATAACTGCTTTAGCACCACACAGCACATTTACATCGGACTCGTTCTCCGATCCAAACGGCTAATTAGCTTAACAAGCTGCCTGGACTTTTCATTAGGCAAAGCTCTTCCGGTCAGACATTGAGGGATGGGATGTTTGGTCTCTCCATCTGAGGGAGCGACTGAGAGAGGAAATTTAGAACAAGATGGCTAACAGGGCTGAAGGGACGGACAGAGCAAAAGCATGGGGTGGAAATACAGTAAAAATATGAGCATAGATGGGGAGATGAGTCAAGATGTATGCAAGGAGGGCTGGGTAAAAAAAAAAATAAAAAAAAAAAATTACTGATTAATCTATATTTAAACAATCCGATATGGATTTTCAAGCTGACCAAAATAATCCATAATAAAAATAATTAGCCTTTTTAAAATACATTATTTGTATATAAAATAATAGTATATTTCAATAAAATAAAAAATGTATTTTAGAATTAATGTAAATTCTAATTAAATTATAACAATTTACTTGCATTTAAAAATATTTTTACTTTTTAATAATAGTTTATGATCAATAGTATTTAATCTGCTCTTAATATACTCACAATACATATTATTCACTTTAGCGGTCACAAAAATGGTCATTCTGGCATTAACGAAATATTCAAAAATTTTATTAGTATCGGATGGAATCAAAATTAAATGTATATATTTTTTTAAAAGTCCAACACCCAGCCCTCTATGCAACAATTGAAAAATTAAGAAAAGCGCGCAAACACAACATTTCAGCGGCTGAAGAAAAAAAATAGAAACAGAGAAAAGCAGCAGAGACCCACCTTTCTTGAAGGCACGAGGGGGTTCAGAGAGATCGCCTAGGCATTGCGTACAAGCAAAAGACAAAACAAGAAAAGATTGGAATAGAAAGAGAAAATAACCCAGGTGAGTAAAAGAGAAATAGTCAGGCTTATCAAGCTGTGTCTGCGGAGGGAAGAGGAGAATCCCGCAGGGACAGAATGATAAAGAAAAACAAATCAAAGAACAGGGGAAAGAAAGACCCAGGATGCGTTTCTGGACAGGCCTGTCATAATGAATGCCCTCCTGGGCTCTAATGTGTTTATTACATTGCTCTTTTTGTATGTCGCATTTTAATTTCGCAGTTTTGCAGATTCCTTAAAGGCTTGGCAGGCCCAGGCAGGAGAGTGAATGAGAAGGACTGGGCTCAGAAAGAGAGAGATTTTCAAAGCACTTGGCTGCAGTGCGACGCCACAGCCTCAGGCTTTATGATTTTAGCTGAACTTCAAATGGCGTGGTGTTTAAGGCGATGCCAGTGGGGATTCAGGCAAGCTTAGATAAGCAGAAACCCATGGCCCGACTGCAATATTTGGACTTTGGGGCTTCATTCAGCATTTAGACAAGTTGACGCGAACAGACCTCATGCTGCCAGAGAGCTTCACCTGAACAGCTTTGAGAGAGAAACTATGAGCAGATCTGTAGTACTGGCTCAAAACAGACACTTTAAAACAAGAGCCAGCCAGAGAAAACCACCTCAACAAGGTCCTGGTGGCTGAATGTTTCCTGGAAAACTTCCAGATCACATTACACCCCAAAATAAAAAAGAAAAGCAAGTTACTTTGCATAAAGAAAGTAAAATTTTTAGGAACTATGTTTTTATGCATGTACCTATTTATAATATATTTGATATATTATGCTTTAATATACTATGCATTTTATTTAGTATGTCTTAATATTTAATATTAATATCACAAAGCAAACACCATAAAAATTTTCTACATACAAAATGCTTCTTTTTTGGGGTGAAATATGACCCTAACAGGTTTTTATAAGATTTACTTTAGTCGGCTGTGGGTAATAATGAGTTAAAGTTTTCTGACTTTCATGCCAAATACTGTCTGAATATTGTTTGATAAGATGAATGAATAATTTAACGTGTTCCACAGTTTATGCCTCCTGCCATGTGCCATTATCATATTATATGTGCATATTATATTATAATGGCAGATTAAACATTTGTCTTCCTTTGTGTTTTAAGTTTGTTTATAGCTACTTTAGCTAACCATTTAACATACCAAACAAGCATATTCTCCTCGAGTTACTACAGAAAATCATATCAAACCTTCACAGAATGCTTTCAGTGTTTGAAATGGTAATAACACAATAGTACTGGAAATATGATATTTAATAGGAAGTGGAAATATGATATTCACTTTTCCAGAAGGGTATTAGCTTATATTCATTTTAAGTGCTACAGACTGATGAAAAACAAATTAAACCAGTCTAAGTTGGTTTGTTGGTCTTAGTTGGTCTCACAGACTGGTCCATTTTCAGTTTTTTTTCAGGTGTGCAGGCTTAACTCAGGCTGAGGAGCCAGCTAAGAGGGTTAAGCTGTTTTTTCCCAGTAGTGAAGGGGGAAGTAGTGGCATGACACTGATACAAAACCTGCCTCGGCAACAGTGCCATATTGAGAGACTGTGGAGAGCAACCGCAAGCCTTAAAGGTTTGCCTGTGTAAATTTAGACAAGAAACGTACCCTCGGGTTCAGCGGGGGAGCCCAGAGAGTTGACCTGGAAGGGGCGGAAAGGCTTTCCTTCAAAGGCAGGAACCTCCACACTCTCCTCAGAGGACACAGTAACATCAGGCTGTGATTCAGAGATGGAGGACAGGAACTGGTCCATATCTGCTTTTTGATCCTGCAGAAGTTCATCTGAATTGGGAAATACAGGGAAGAACATAGTTAAAAAAAGCAAAATCACAGGAGGGAAGAGATGGAAGGAAGGAATCTATTCCTAAAACCATTAAACGAGGCACGAAGCAGTCATAAACGCGATCAATTATCCATTACGAGGTTCCGTACTGCGGCACTTCCAGGCATCGGGTGAAGCTAAAATGACCCTTTCTACTTCTCTAAACTTGCAAAAACATTCTGCACCGAGTCTGGCTTAAAAACTATGCATCTTCACACACTAGTGGGAATCTGGAGGAGTCTTGACCCAGTTCTGTCAAATCCCACACACTTGTCTCATCTATACTACACAATGCCATGGCTCCTCTCATAAAATGAACGAAAAAGATGAAAAAGATGAAAAAAAAAAAACACATAAGTGCAGAGGGGCGTCTCTGGGAACAGCTTGACTGTTTCCACCTGAAACAAAGAGCATGGCACAACAAACGCTTCAGAACACTCTAATTTACTTTGATTGCGGTGAGATGTTTTCAAGCTGAGTGATAAAAAGAGAAGCCAAATCACACTTTTGTGTGTGTGTGTGGTGTGTCTGTGTGAGAGAGAGAGCTAATTACTGAAGCCAAGCTTTTCATACAGGTGTAATTATCTTGGCATCTGAGATGCAGAGAGATTGTGCGGTTGTTTAGGGAACTAAAAGCTCAAAGCAGGACAAAAGCATGCATAAAATACACTGAAAATCTTTGTACAGCCTTATCCGTGATAAATCAAGGGAGCTTTAGAGTTTGAGATCAAAGTTCGGTTTGTCGAGCTCATATGCACACTAACGGACCACATCAAGCAAGATGCCTTGAAGAAGGACGTTTGAGGTTCAATTTTAATGCAGTTGGACCTAGCTTGCAGGAATGGATCATTATTGATTACATATAATCTAACTATTTAAGCAACATGAACTGTTCGTTATTTGGTTGTACAGAAACTGAAGGTGCATTCCAAATCATGTACTTATGCACTATTCTATAAGGTTTTTTTAGTGTATATAATAATGTGAATAGTGTGTTTTCTCTGAAAACTCCAAAAAGAAAAAGTGCACTTTAAATACAGAGATGATAACTGGGGGAAAAAAAAAAATAGATAAGATATAAATAAATAAATAAATAAATAAATAAGATATAAAAATTGCTAATTAAATTTTGACCAATAAATAAAAATGAAATGCATTTATGTTTGAATTGTTCACAGTAACATCAATAACATGCATTAAAAAAAAAAAAAAAAATCTTAAAATTCACATTAATTTTACATGTAAAATACTTTTGAAGAACTACACTACCCATAATCCTGCACAAAGATCAACCGATCAGCAGTCATCATGAGGAAAAAAAACAAACAAAAAAAAAAACAGTTCGTTCAGCGACTGCACAGTCCCATAAAACATTACAAATGATGCAACTGTTTTCTACACTAGAGAATTTTACTAAAGAATTTCATACTTCATGATTATGAGAACATAACTGCATTTCATACTATAGTTTCTGATCTGATTACACCGTTTGCAGTGTTTCCTGGGATTGTAGTACATTCCCTTACAGAAGAATTTAAATAAACAATATCATTTTTTTTCCTGTTTAAACATACTCCTTTGTTTCAAATCCAAGTTTGCATTTTTGTGATTCACCTCAGATTTAGTTCATAGCTTAAAACAGTTTTTAAATTCCCTATTGAGAAAATAAATTAGAAAAATACTTCCAGAACCAAAGCCACTTTAAAAAAAACAAAAAAACAAAAAAAAAAAAAAAAAAACCTGGACAGTTCCAATAGAGTTTTCAAGCAAACATCTCACATTCTTGATCCCTTGCAGTGGATCTGTGGCAGACAGATGCAGTATATTCTCAGCAGCAGACACTGTTGTGCATTTACGGTCAGTAGTAAAACCAAATAGACAAAAACATGAGTAAAACATCGAAGCTGACACCTTCTTCTAAATTGTTACCTAGCAACAGAGGAAAATACCTGCCACTAGTACTACTCACCGTGTTACTCAAGTTCATGACGCAATTAATACAATGTGACAAAAGGAAGTAGTAGTAAAAATACAAAGCAGTATCATCTCTCTTTCGTTTCTTGCTTGTTATGCATTTTCAAAAACGCCAATTTACACCATTTTACAAATCTGATCCCATTCTCCACACTTACCAATCTCATCCTGGATCTCCTCTGCGACGTAGGGCACCTTATAGAGCAGGGAAAGGCTCTGGTTCATCCTCTCCTCGATCACCCGCAGGTGGGTCATCACCTAGGAAACCAAGACACATGCTTTTAAAAACAGAAGACATCTTATGCAAGATTATATTTATAAAAAGGCACCATTTTGCAGGATGGAACTTGTCTGTGGTTGTATATTGTTGGATGGATTAATGTAACTCAGAAAACACAAAAGCTTTGTGGCGGTCTTAATACGGAAACAGTAAGAATAAACAGTGTGACTATGGGCTGTAAAATGTGCGAGTGCGTACGAGCAACCACGCCTGGTTCTTTGTTGTCACAGCGTTTGTGTGTAATGCTCAAAAACCAGCAACAGATGGCAATGAAGGGCCTATATATCTGAAGAAAAAAGGGGGTATTGCTTTAAAATGTCCTTGTATGCGCCGTCTGGACCTCAGATACTGCATTTAGCTGTCACACTGTTGCTTTAGGAAGTACGTTAGTTTATGTTGGTCTGCCGGTTATACCTGGACTTCCACGCAATTGAGAGGAGTTGCCAAAATAGATTGGATGGCCAGCACATGGTTATATAAAGCACAGCCATACAAGTCATCAGTGTAACTGCTATTTTTTGCTCTAAGTGCTTTTATAAAACCTACATGAGACAAGACAGATGATAAAGGCATAGTTCATTCAAAAATGAATATTCTGTCATTCACTCACCCTCATGCCAGTCCAAACCAGTTTCATTTGCTTTCTTTAGTAGAGAACAAAAACAGAGGACAGGGTTCCCACTCTTTCATGAACACCAGATTTAAGGATTTTAAGCATCATTTGTTGCACATATCAAATTCACATCCCAGCATATGTAGTGTCATGAAAGTACTAAACATTTCACTTACACTTAACATTTACATTAAAAATTTTCAGGAGTAATACATTTTTTAATTGTATGCTTCATAAATTTACACCGCTTTGAGCAGTCGTATTCAAAGGAATTTAATACTGGTAATATTCAAACAAAATTTCTAAAATATGCATAAAATAGTTTTTTGCTGTAGTTCTTGTGCAAGATTTAAATTTGAAAGAATTTTGCAATTTGTACATAAATAAAAAAGTGGTTAAATGTTGTAATAACTGCAAAACCTGATAACATTAAAAATGTGCACATTCTCTTAATAGAGACGTTACTTTAAACAAACTTAACTACTAAAAGTAATAAACAAACGGGTGTTCAAAACTTCATTGTTTTTAAAAAAATATTTCATTAACTTTTTAAACCTCGTACATGTGTACATCCTCAGAAATATAAACATAATTAGTGGAATATAATATGGTTTTACACCCAATTCTTCAAATTAATGCTTAATTCTTTTGCAGTTAACATGTCTTTTCTCCACCTGTTTTTTTTGTTGTTGTTTTGTTGAGTATTTCGCTGAGCAATGGTCATGTCTTAACTTTGCATTAGTTTGAATATTTCTCACGGCCATTTGACTTTTCAGTTAAAGAAATATTCACCTGTAAAAGAAAACCTATGCCTAATAATTCTGCATAATTTATTTCAAGTTTAAAGCTGCAGTCTGTAACTTTTGGCGCTCGAGCGGTTAGTAACTGCGTGTGTTGTAGCCGGAGCTACTTCTCTCTGCTTATGTTTATGGAAAATCACACAGGTACTGGGCTACTCCGCAGCGGTACCTACCTGAACCAGTCTAAATAATCCCAATATAAACACTTATTATAGGTGTCCCGTAGTGACTCAAAACAAGCCAAAAACACGGTGTGGAATTCATGGTGTATTCGCTTAGTATGGACTGCAGCTTTAATTCAAGCACTTTCAAGGACCTATGTTTGTTTTCAAGTACTTTCCAGGCCTTGAATCCATATGTCTGAAATTCAAGTACTTTCAAGAAGCGTGGGAACCCTGAGAGGATATAAGATTCACAGTGCATTTTCCCCATACAGTGAAGCACCGTCAGGTTACAAAAGAAAAAACAAAAAAAAACAAAAGAAGCTTTTTGAAATTTAACCTCATTCATAGAATAACTAATTAATTTTCAGAGAAAATCACCTCCTTTCTGCTCCAATTTCATTAGGGTTTTTGCTTTAGGACAAATTTCTCCTTTTGTGTTCCACAGAAGTCAGTCAGTCATATGGGACACGAGGGAAAGCCAATGACAGAATCTTCATTTAGGTGAACTATCCCTTTAACCCCCGTCCCATTGTCCAAAGAATTCTTTTAAATGGGACAAGGGTTACATTCTGGCTTAGAACTAGACACTAAATCTGAAATGATCATGAACTGCCATCAGTCGGTAAACAAACACACAAGACCTAAACAAATGCGCATGTGGGTTTTGTTTTCCATGATTTTCAGATCTGTGCCACGTCCCGTCTCCCATGACAAACATCTGTGCTGGCCAGTCTGGAATGCAATGCAAATTATAGAGCCACGGCATTGGCTCAGACTTAAGTTACATCCAATCAAATCACTACGTGTGAAGAGCAGTGTGGTGCCAATCTCTCATATAATGTTTGAACAAGAGAATCCAGTCATGCTAAGTCGCTCTTGGCTCTCCTGGACAATCCTAACAAATTCTAAACACCGTACAAATGCACAGAAAGCACCATTAAAAGGAGAAGTGTGTCATTCCTGTGCCTCTAGCTGAACCAATTAGAAGGCAACAATGTTCATAAACAACTGTTTAGCCAAACAGCCACACTTTTCAAGAACATTTTGTGAAATCGTCCTGTAAAGGGGTCATTTATGGTCTTTAAATATTAAGCAGGCACCAAAAGGCTAGTAAAACAGTTATTAAATAGGTCTAAAATGGTGAGAAAAGATGACAGAAAATACGGGGGTTTAGCAGAAAGGGGAGGCAGATTGGGCAACACTGACTTGGGATTTCATTTGGGCGGCCTTCTCAGGGTCTACGGCCAGGACGTGCTGGTAGTGGCGAATGGTGTGCTGACGATCCTTATTCTCGGCACGCACATACCTCTTCAGAGCCTGCAGGATACGGTGGGGCTGCAGAGACACAGAAAGAAGATAAATTGACCACAAAGGAGAGAGAATAAAAGGCAGGGTGAGTCAGGTGGACGTCTCCTTATGAGCTGGCTGATCTGTGAATCAGGGCTAGGATCAAAGAGCCGCAAGATCCGCAGGACAGAGAAATAACAAGAGGATTAGAAGATGCTGAAAGCACGCCTGCTTGTGCGAGTCTGGCTCTGACTCTCTTCCTGCAAGTCATTTCAGGGGATTAAACATTACATAGGTGCACAATTCAAATTAATATCTTAAGTAACCGAAGCCACCCTCCCTGTTATGAGCTTTCAGCAGGGTAATGGAGGACGGGTAATCCACCACCATTAAAATCGCACAGCAGAGAGAAAAGACAACTATCGCTCATCAGAGACTCAAGTATGAGAAGTGTAATCTGGTCATTATGAGATGAGAACAATCCTTCATAGAAGCACTTATCTCTCAAACGTTTTTTACTCCTTCACAGACCGTGTATTTCACACATGACTCATGCTCATTTATATACTGGAAGGGATCCGTTTATGCTGGAAGTCACTCCAAGTAAACACTGGCGGGTGTTTACATGCATCTCAAGTGATCTGATCATATGTGGTAAGTGGAGACACAATAGCAACCACACTTGGGATTAACATGCAACTCAAAGCATCTCCTACTTGTCATCAGATTTTGAGGGGAAATTGGTGGTTCAATGACATGATAAATCTATTACATAATATGCAGTCTATACATTTAATGACTCAAATACATTAAACGAGCATGTTTTTAATTTCATTTTGCTTAAAGTCAGTTAAAAATGTCAGTGTGATACAACTGTTTTGACATTAATTTTCACATTTTTAATATTTTCTTTAAAAAGAAAAACATGGTTTGGCTGAATTAGAATAATTTATCAACATTTTGTCAGTAGAAAGATTTACAAAATGTTATAATGCTTAAAATTTGGAGAACTTCTGTGTGCCAAAACAAAGTCATGTGGTGCAACCAACACACAGGGGAAAAAAAACAGGACACCACAAGACTGTGTGTCAACAAGTCTCTTAAATTATAAGATAAATTGACTATGACAAGGCAAAGTTGGTTAGGTTGTACAATGTCATTTGGCATAATACACCAAAAATATGGTATTTATAAATTAATTATAAATTGAAAAATAAATTGAAATTATATATATATATATATATATATATATATATATATATAT
>JAUMHE010000071.1:3592084-3634989 GCA_032359235.1 Enteromius mattozi | reverse complement strand
TCACACCTTTACAGACCAAATGTTGAATAGTGGGGTGCAGTTGCAATGTAACACATCAGATGTTGATTCCGTCTAGGGAATACACATAATCTTTCAATAGTAAGTTTAAAAGAACAGCATTTATTTGAAAACATATTTTAATATTTCTATAAATAATGTATAGCATCCTTGCTGAACAAAATAAATAAATAAATAAATAAATAAACAATAATGTTTTAAAACAAATTAACAATAAATAATATATAAATTATATTACATCATTGATGTAAATCTTAAAATGTGAACTAAAATAAATTTGAAAAATGCAAATGCAATAAAACAGACTCTCTAGTAACTAGTTTATAAATCAGTGTAAGTTTACAGGCACAATGGGAAATATAAAGGCTATAATGTGACTTGTGCAACTGCCACAAGTTTGCAACACAGCAGCGGAGCAAATGGGCGGATCATTCCGTCTTTAAAATGTAGAGTAGAGTGGAAAAAGAGAGGAAGGGAACAGCAAAGGCTAAGTATGGAGAGAGAGAAACAACATTGTAAAACAGCCCAGAGGAGGGCAAGGACGCCCCAGTAAACCACAGAGCCAAACGACAGACGTGACAGCTTCATCTTTCCACCACAGTCCCGCTCTGCCACACCTCCCTGCCTCATTTCTTCCACTCGGTTACAGTTTTAGGATACGCTCCACTCCAAAACCACACAAATCAACCTCTCCCACCAAACTCCACTCAAGTGTTATGCAAGACACTTTTCACAATCCAATCAGAATCAACTCACGATGAATAAGACCCATCCTATATTATATATTTTTTATTACAATTTTTTTCCCCCCAGCTGAATAACCCATTTCACCTGGAAATGTGTCACATCTTAGAAATAAAATTGGTTGTGAGAAGCCTTTATGAAGCCCTGTGTAATTAAGCTGATGCATTTCTCGGCGGTACATAAACAGTAGGGTGACTGACAAATAACCTTTATTGTGCAAAACTATCACAAAAATGGATTACACATAATAACAGGAACATTACTCATGGCAGACAATTTAAAGTCTGACAGTAATAGGCTTCAAATGTACCGAAGGCGGTACGTTTATTACAAAAGTGGCACTTTGATGGCTGGTGTTGCTTCACAGCGGTTTGATTTTAGAGGTGAAACTTCTATGAAAGGAGTTTGAACTTGTCCAGGACAAGTAAGTCTCTAATGCTCACCAAGATAGCATAAATTAAAGTTTTTGTTTACATTGTATACGCGTGTATAATGGGTGTATTTATTATGCATGTATGTATGAATACAAACATATGCATGTATATATTTAAGAGTAATATGTAACGTTTAATATATAAACGTTACATATTATTCTTAAATATATACATTTATATACAAGAAAATAAATGTAAATATATTATCAAAATAATTACAAAAAAATATATACATAATATACACAGTACACATGTACAAAAACTTTTTTTGGATTCCATTATTCATTTGACAGCGCTAATATATGATTATACTCAAACATCTTGCAAAAGATATCTATTTATGGTCTTAAAATACATACTGTAAATACATAATGAAAATTGTATATAAAAAATACATTTTAATAATTATATTAAAAATACTGTTGAAAAAGATAATATATATATATATAATTTATTTGTGGCATGTATGCTAGCTTTAACATAAGATAGTTTTATATACAAACACAGGTACTACTTATAAATAAATAACGCAATACATGTGCTGTTTAGTTGCTTTAATATTTTACAAGGTAAACCTTTTTTAAAAATTAAACAAAATTACGAAAGCATAATATTAAAACAAAACTTTAATGTTTGTTATGCAATTTAAGTTACATATGCATTTTATAGTTGATTTTTGGATGGCTGTGGACCCTATGCCATCTCTACTTTCTGAATTTCTTCGTAAACATCAGCTTGTGGCATATTTGTAATGTTATGGCTGCCAAACACTGCAACAGAAAAGAGCAGGGAAGCAAAAGATGCAAGAAAGAAAATACAGAATCGCAGGCTGCCTGTTTACGCCAGAAGGGAAAGAGACATGACAGAAGATCAGAAAAAGGAGGACAGAGGTGATGGAAGAGACAAAAAGAAAAGGCCAGTAACAATGACCAGTGTAAGCAAAAATACTCCATCTTTAAGTGCAAGAGCAGCAGTAAGTGGAAGACGGCAAGCGGCAGCCCATTTCAAAAGCACTTAAACTTTGACTGACACACACACACACTCAAGTAGTGGATGAAATCTCCTGGGAAGAATCAGAATCAGTGCGAACGCAAACGCACCCATGAGGAGATGGCATGCTATGTGTCCTTATCCTGAATATGCTGAGGGTAGAAAAATCACTTTAGACATACAATACAAGCTCTCTCACACACACACGTAACCTCTGTGTTTAGACCTGAAAGGGGAAGCAAACAGTGGGCTGGAGCTCAGGAAAGAAACAGGGGGACGCTAATGAGAGAGAGATTTGGAAATTGGCGTCACTAGTGGACAAACATGAACAACAGAGACCTTGTGTGGAAATGAGGCTCTCATTCCAGCCAATCTGACCTCATTCAGCACAAGCACACTCCACTAGTTTTGTTTCTCCTCTCTTCCCCTTTTATATTTGCTCATAGTTCAGAAGCATACTCTCACAGTATGTCCTGCTGGCCCTGTATGGAAATGTAGCAGCGGTGCTGGAGACGAGCTTCCTGTGGCTCTGGCCGTTCTGTGTTACTGCTGTTATATTGACACAGACCTGACAAAACACACCCTATACGACTACATCCTGTAGCGCAGAACACAACCGCATGTTAAAAATCACTGTCAAGATAGAGGCAGCACAGTATGTTTCAGTTTGACATGATATGAGGAACTCTGATGCTGTATTTCACTGCTGAAATGTAAGACTGAATTAATTTGATAAAACAAAACAAACAGTAATGTTGAAATACAATTCAAAATTCTAATATTTTTAAAAATGTATTCTTGTGATATAAAACTGAATTTCAACAGCCTTCAGTGTTACATGAGCCTTCCAAAAAAAATTAAATAAAAATAAATTAACATGCTGATCAAAAAAAAAAAAAAAAAAGTGCATATGCATAGCTATAATTATCTTGTTTCATGTTTATTATATGAATAAAAATATTAAACGCAATAAATGAAACTAAAAATTAGCCAATTAATCATTTTATAATTTTTTTTTAATTTGCATTAGTTATATATATCTGTATCTATTTCATTCATAACTAATTTATACGGTCTAATTAATTTTTTTATTTGATAATTACTGCTGTTAGTTTACACTACTAAACAGAGAGAGAATTTAAGATCTGCCATAAAACCAAACCAGGATAAAACAGGATTTATGTTTCCCCATAAACACCTTTACTGCAAAGAGCGGATCATATATCACGAAAATACCCCAGGTTTACCACCACTACAAAAATCACACATGAATACAGCACCAGATTAGTTTAATCCATGTACTGAAAAAATCATTACTTTATTCATAATTTTTTTTAAATGTATCTATGACATATGGTTTTGTAAAAGGCTGTTATAGCAAATAACTATACTCTTTATTGCCTAACACTGCATTAATAGTGAACTCACACAGACACGCTAAGAGACATTTAACAGTACAGCATACAAACACACACAGAAGAGCAGTGCTGCTTGGAAACACACCGCCGGTCCAGTTCCTTGTATATGTGTGGCCTCTGGTTTTCTATTTTAAACCATGAAGACAAACCACCCGGCAGGCCCCAAACGTGATGCCCACACCTCAGGCTGGACAGTAAAACTACTGCCACTCCTAATAACACAAACCGAGACACTTTACGCCCAATGCTAGAATCCCATCACGGTCTAATTCAACTTTTACAATGTCTGTCCATCTGTGAGTCGCTCTTAAACCAGCTTGTAACATGTCTGGGCACTACAGGGGTGATGTCAAACAGACCAAACAGAGACCGCACTGGTCCACTTCACACAGCCCAACTGTAAAATACTGTCACAATGTGCTTCTGATGTCTCCACAGACACCTGTTTATTATGATGATGACGAGACTTCAAAATAACATGTAAAATACACTAAACTAATGAGTCCCAAACCTCAGGCTGTGAAAACATGGAAGAAAAACAAAAACATGGAAAATGGCAAGACAAAAATAAGGCCTGGGCGGTATGACTCTATAAATCATGTGACAGTAGACATGCGTCAACAATTAGAGATTTAGTAATACAAGGTTAAATTAGTTAACATGGTGACACTTTTCAAACAATAAACTCCTAATTTTATGCGTATTGACAGTATGTTAGGTGAGTGTTGGAGTAGTTGTTTAGGTATGGCCTGAATATGGTCATGCGGAATAACGCATTAATATTTGCTGTAATAAACAACCAACAGGCTAGTAATATGCATGCTGATAAATAACTAGTTAATAGTGAAGAGTGTTTCCTGAAAAATCATTAATTAAATCATAAATGTACACTTTTTTTTTTTTACTCTGTAATTTTCTGTGTAATACCGACCTCATTTACATGTAATAATTACACACACATATTATATATTATATATATACATATACATATATACACACACACACACACACACACACATATACACACACATATATAAATTTATATTATGTATTTTTTGCATTATTTTGATTTAATGTAGAATAAGACGTCTTCCAGACAAATCACAACGAGGATGAATTTACAGTATATTATTATGAAAACAGTTACTTTGGTTTATATCTTCATCTGAGTGGATGAACAAATGAGCTGTTACAACAATCATTTAGATCAAAAAATTTAAATAATATTGTGCAAGTGTAAAATATGTATTTTGATTTTAGCAAAAATAAGACATCACCAATCTCTTATATGGACAGACTTTTTAATAGAGTTGTAATTTGTATATTTTAAACAGTTTACTTATTGTAGGGGTGTTAAGTACAGATGATTCACAATAATAGCAATATAATTCAGTGTTTTTACCGATATAGTAATTGGCTCAAATTATAATGCTGAAAGGTCAATAAAACAAATAATGATATTATACAGTTTCTGTAATACGCCGTTTTAAAGATGTCGGTCATACAGCCGAAAATCCCTGGCAGTACTGTACCAGGCTGTCACATCACAGGGATTCCCAGAATGCAATGCTTTGTGTGCGTGTGACCCTGAGAAAGAGTGCAGTTTAATCCGCTGCTCTAATGGTTACGCGTTATAGGGACAGTGATTACTGCAAGCATTATAGATCAGGAAGCCGACAGACAAAAAAATAAAATTAAAAAAATAAAAAACATTTGCCTATTCACTTTGAATATGTCCTTCTCTAAAGGTTTCGTAGTCTGTTCAATTCCTCCTGACCTTTAAATCAGGCTACTTTCAAATCTCTGAGCAAACAGTCACACTAGCTCACAAATGACTGCTTGTTCCTACACAAATTCATGCGAGATAAAGGTGTGCAAGGCATTACAACCATCCCATTGTCCTGCGACCGACTGACGTGATACTGGAAAACGGCTACATTCAAACTGCAAGCCAAAATCCCACACTTTCTGCTTAAATATGTATTCATGAGTTTGTTTTTTAGCGTGACCTTTGAAACATGTTTTCACCTGAAAGGATGATACTCCTAAACTAACCCAGGACTGAATTCAAGTCCATCAATTGAGGGGAAAAAAAATAGATATATTTACTGTAGTTATAAAATCGGAAATGGGAAACTAAAATGATTTTGGAATGAAAATCTTACTTATAAATTATAAATAACTCAATTCAATACACATCCACAGTCAAGTGTCTAAACATTGTGTAAAAAATGTTAAAGGAAAAAAAAAAAGTTACTAACACTTTCTTTATTTATATAATAATAAATTATAGCCTATATGTTAGACTGATGCTAAATTGTTGAATTGTCAAAGTTCACATACATGCATAAAAATTCAATACATATCCGAATAGCTGCATTAAAGTAAAATTATACTTTCTCTATATACAGACTTATTTCTCTATACATAATTTATTCTAAGTGTATAAAGTATACAGAGAAAAGGGTAAAAAGGTAGATTTCACCTATTTTTAGCCGCAGGGTGAAAGTTACCGAAGTCATAAAACCCCTACTAAAACGCAATTATGGTAAAAAGGAAGGACCTTTCGAAGGATTGTGAAACTGATCACAAGGATGATGGTGTGGGATTGTGAAAGCATTCTCTTCCTCTATTGCAGAGTGACTCAGTGCTTTGAAATCCCTGCTGGAGTGGGACATTTTTAATGACCTAAAGCTGTGAAAAACACTAATAACCAGAACTCAAGAGTTGGAGGAAAACAAGACTTCAGTTTACCAGAAACTCTGTTCTCAGTAAAAACAGGAGTCCGATCAGATGGAATTATATTCAGCCATCAAAATGTCCTCAAAAGCACACACAAACATTTTTTTTTTTTGGACAAACATAACAAAATATTGAAGGGGAAAAAAAAAAAAAAGGTCATACTTAAAAAGGGATAGTACTTTAAGGGTCCAAATACATTTCTGGTCGCAAAACACATATGCATGCATAAAAAGCAGAGAAACCTCAATAAATCATGCCGCTGTGTCCTCTGGAATACTTGGCCAATGTCACAGGAAGCAGAGGGGTGTGAGCCAGTTCAGCGTGACGTGTGACATTCTCATGGACAGCTGAACTCATACGAGTGTGTGTCTGAGCTCCTGAGCACTGGAGTGTCTCTCCCTACGGTTCATTAGCCTTTAGTCCTTCATCACAGGAGGTCTGGCAGCACACCTTTGTGCCCACACACATACAGAGTGGAAAAGTACAAGAGGAAAGGGTCCAGGAAATACGAGCATGAAACGGCACAAAGCTCAACGAGCTACAAATCACATGATCCCTAATCTTGGTGTTATTCACAAAAATTTGCACTCGCACACATGCACAACTCTGTACTACAATGCTGTAATTTATCACAGGGTCACATTCATGGTTTGGGTGGAACAGTATGAACAAAGCTTCAGATTTCAGTCGTTCTGTACAAGAATGTGTTCTGAATAAAGACTTAAAGGGTTAGTTCTCCCAAAAATGAAAATTCTGTCATTAATTACTCACCCTCATATCGTTCCAAACCTGTAAGACCGTAGTTCATCTTCAGAGCACATATTAAGACATTTATGATGGAATCTAAGAGCTCTCTGACCCGCATAGACAGCAAGGATATTACCACGATCAAAGCACAAAATCATAGCAGGGACATCAAATAGCCCATGCGACATCAGGGGTTAATTTTACAAAGCTACGAGAACAGCTACGTTTTGGGCGCAGAAAAATAAAAATGTTAAAAGACATGTATTTAGCAATTCTTCTCCTCACATGGACTATTTTACCATTTTTTAACAACTCTGTGCATGTGTTTAAAAAAAAAAAAAACTAAGCACTGTTTGAAAGTAGCTACCTGCCTAGCCAAACAAAAAAATAAAATAAGATTATACATGTACATACACATTTTACATCATATTTAATGACCCAAAATATTTATTTATAAATACATAACACTTTAGTATTCATTTACAAAATAAAAAAATAAATAAATATCAATATATTTAATTTATAATTGCATATTCATTAACTTAAGCAACTTGATTTTATACTTGTATACATGCATTTATAAGAATAAATGTAGAACTTAAGAACATTTATTCTCAATTAAGTGTATAAAAATGTATACAATTAAATTTGATTAAATATTTAGGCTGCACATGCCTACCTATAAGTTTTGCACTGTACTTGAGTTGTGTTGCTAGCTTTGCAACATGCTAAAAACAAACATCCATGACTGTTAGGAGGCTGCCTATGTGGGCAGCAAACGACAAGGAAGCTCACTAAATTTGGAACAGAATAACAAGAGTTTTTGTGAGAGGACTGATCCATGTGTTCTCGAGATCGGGTTCTGCCGACATAAGTGACGACTTGTTCAAATGTTCTCATCTCTATGGAAACACCTCAGAGGCATCTCAGCTATTCTCACACAAAGAGTGAGAGAGAGGGAGAGAGAGAGAGAGACAGATCAGTACTGTGCGGATGTGTATCTGGCAAGCTTAGAGAACACAATCACAGCTGCATTTCCCAAAAGCCAAAACAAGATGGGACACCTCAAGTTTCCAGCACAAAAATATCCTCAAAACACAGAGTCTGAAACCAAACACAACCTGCTCATGCAAACAACCTATGCAGGGTACCAAATCCCAGAGGGATCAATTTTATGCAATGATGCATAAAAGGTCAGACGGTAATTCATAATGCAATGTGTTGCTGCAATATTGTGCAACTATGGGCATTATTGTCAATAAAAAGGATGACAGTTGTGATGGTGCAACAACTTAAAGAGAATCTTGCTCAGCAAGTTTGTTAAAAGTTAACGCAAGATGTCATTGGTTCCCTTTTTCCGTACATTAGTATGATTCATGATTGAAACACTTTTTACTTTGCTTGAGAACTGAGATTTGTGGAAGAGGAACTGCACTCTTTCTAGTTTCATGATCCATCCATAGCGGTTACTAAAGTAAACAGGTGAGCTAATGACACTGCTTTAAAGCAAAACTTTTTTATAGAGAGCGGTTCTAGTGGTGAGGGGCATTCAGGTCAGAGGTGAAAGGACAGCTCTCTGCCAGATCCCTGGGTCACGCTCTTCCCAGCATGCTCAGCAAGCCAGCTTTATGAGCCCGGCGTAGAGGAGACCGCAGAGGTCAGAGTAGAGCGTAGGAGAGGAAAAGAGCATGTTTACTTTGCCCAGACCTCGGAAAGAGCAGGATGGCAATATGGCTACCTCGACTCGAGGACAGCACCTCCATAACCATAAACCTTGTGACTTTCTTTGCTGTTTGCACTACCGTCTTTATGGCTAACTAAAGTTAAACACCAGAAGTGTCCACATAAACAATCACACAAACAACGGTCCCCACCCGAATCATATAGACCTAAGGCAGGTTAGACACCATATTGAATTCTATACAAATAAAAATGATGCTGTCAGGGGTAGAGTTTGGCATGCCTAGATCACATGTAAATTTTTAATAGACTTATGTTAGATGAATAATTGTCAAGTTAAACAACAGCTTAATCCTTCAACACACCGCACCTCTACCCGTCAAATTAAATATGGCGCTACCCTGACTAAATAGACTTCGGCCATAACATGTTAACAACATAATACTAAGCTAACAACATAATACTACAAGAATAAAACTATATATTACTAACCTCATCAGCGTGAAGCAACATTTAATCTTCGTTGTAATGATGACAGGTAAAAGTTTCACACGATATGGGATATGCAGGAATTAGGGTGAAAATGCACAAGTTGAACTTTATGTACCTAGATATGCGGTTTCACCTTAAGAAATATGACATAGAAAGGAGTAATAAGAAGGGTTTTGCTGAATAACTCATGCAAGAGCTCTAACAAAAATACCTTCTTGGTAATAGCTTGGGTCACTTAAAAAAAACAAAAAAACTTGAGCCTATAATGCCTTAAAATGTCTAACTAGGTAGAATGCTAGGCTTTGTGTATTGTGAGCTATGGCACAAGAAAATAATGCCTCCTGTGCAATAAAGTGCATGTGTGTAAAAGCATGTGTAACTGCTAGGCAGACAGCAGTAGGAGCTCTGTGTGTGTGTGTGTGTATGTGTGTCTCTAGGAGAGGCTGCAATGAAGGGAGACCAGAGCAAGAGCTGTATCCCCTCTGGCTCTCACTGACATACATTTCAAACCCAGTCTCAAAAGACTCTTACCTTACGCCAAACACACACAGTGTCAGTCTTCCGCAGACACACACAAACACACCCTCCAGGGGCCTGTCCCAGACGTCACCAAATTACAACATTATGGATGTGTCTTCACACTGCTTGATGAAGACTGAGACATTAGGAGAGACTGGTGTAGGGAAATAAAAAATAAAAAAAATTAAAAAAAAAAAATGGGGCCATATGAATGTGTAAGATTGTAACAAAAACATCAAAGTGGATGAATTAAAATGGACAAAAAAAAAAAAAAACGAACCAAAAAGATAATCATGACCTGTTCTTTCCCCAATTTAAGAATGGATAAAGTAGATAAATACAACGAGTGAGAGATGTAATGATGTTGGACCAGACAAATTCCCTGATTCATGACTCAAGGGTGTTGATACAAAAAAAAGTTTAGAGACATTTGACAGGCAATAGTTAGAGTAGTGCCAATTTGACCTTATTAGAGCCATCACTGTCATAACCAGACAAGACCAGACACGGACACAGACGTGGAAAAGGTCTGAGAGAGAACAAATCACTCTGACACCTTTTTGCGCTCTTATAATGCAGCACCAGTATCTCCCGTGAAATTTCCAGACCTGAATGAACGTTTCCTCTCTCTGCGTAACAGTTGAGAGGACTAAAAATACCGTCTCATAACGACACCCAATATACTGCAGTGAAAACGCAACTCTGGCGAGCCTGCTGAATGTTTCCCTCAAATGGAAGGTGAAATTCTTCAGGCAAGCAATAAAACAGAAAGCTCAACTTTAAAACGAAACACGCCACTGGCTGCTGCTGCAAGTAACAAGCGATCTTCAGTCTAACGAAAGCACTGAGGTCTGTGTCACATAATCAATGCCTGATGGTTTCATCTGAAACTGCTTGTTGTCATCAGACATCTTTTTCGTGTAATGTTTTCAGGCATGCTGAGACAAAACAATCAACTCGACAGCACATAACCATCAAAAACCATTACAGATGTTTTAATAATCAGCGCTATTGTTTCTGATGCTGATAACATAGCGGTGATTTGCATTAAAGGGGTACATATCACTTGAAAAAAAATAAATAAATAAAAAATAAATAAAACTACAAGTAGCATTCTCTCTAAACACAAGCAGGTGGATGGAACGCCTTATTGATAAGTCTTAAAGGGAGAGTTCACCCAAATATAAAAATTCTGTAAACCAATAATTCACTCCTGTTGTTTCAAACTGTATAAAGACAAAAAATTCTGAAAAATGTCTGTCCAAACACCAGAAGTCAATAGGAACCAAAACTGTTTGGTTTCTTCATTCTTAATATCCTTTATATTCCACAGACAAAGGTCATACAGGTTTGACCCAACCCAAGCTTTAATAACAATAGAATGATAATTTTTTGGTGAAACTATCACTTTGAGAGCTTTCTTGCAACTGAGCCAAGATGACGACATTATTCCAGTGGCTATACAGGCCTAGCTAACATAATATATAGAGAGGAGGGGAACCTTTTAATGGATCCCAAAATTTGAAATAAGACAGACGTTCACATTTAACAAAGTTCCTGACAATGAAACGGTTTGTCAATTATGTTATTGAAGGATGCCAAAGAGGAAACAAAAGTACCAGTTTCAGAGCCAGGGTGGGAATGGGAAATGGCCATGAAAAAATATTTTCTTAGCAGAAGAGGATCTGAAGGGGAAAAACAGTTCCAATCATAACAGAGGTAATTTACATAAGGTTTATGGATACAGAAACAACAAAATGTGTCCTGGAAATAAAACCCACCAAACCACCACCACCTCTTTTCTGACAATAACAAACAGCAACAAACCAAACACTAATAATTAAGTCCTGCTCTAAATTTTAGGCCTAGTTCATTTTCAAGCGGCTTGTATACGCATCACAAGAGACAAGAGTGAAAAGGAGATGATTGTTGTGAAAGTCTGCATGAAATGAAAGTTGCAGATGCAAAAATGGCACATAAAGTGCTAGGTCTGAAAAAATGTTCTGCACAAAAAAGATATTGTAGGGAAAAAAGCTCTGACATGTGTCCTGTCATTGTAACAACAGAATCGTTTTGATTATGGGCTGCTGCCTTTTCTTTCACACTCCCCTTCCATCTGCATTCTCATCCTGACAGCAAGCTGTGACAGGAGCATCTTCTCCCACAGTGCTGTGCGAGATTCTCATACTCCTAAATGCATGAGTGCTCTTGTTTTGTTGCTCTGCTTCTTTCTCCTGAGTGAGTCTCTGTGCCATGTGACAGGTCGAACCTCTCGGCCCTCTCAATCCAGGCTTAGCACCCACGTGCCCCTTTAGAGGATTACATTCCTGACATCACCACGCCAGATGCTGACGACAGAAATAGACACAATAACGCTCCCCCCCCTGCAGGAGGCGACAGTGTGGGAGAGCTTCACTTTAGAGCTGGTTAGGTTATGGCGAACCGGTCAATGCATTATGGGCTTCAAAATATTTTGTGGTGCTTTGATTAATCACCTTCTGAGCCCCACCTTCCTCTCAGAGGATCTTCCTTTTTCCTCTCAATCCTCACACATCCTTTCCACTCTTGGTGTTCACTGACTGAATATTGATGGGCTAAGTATGTCTAACTGGTTAATTCCACTTTATATAAGCTGTCCTATACGGAAGCCTCCACCACAGAAGAGAAAAATAAAAGGTGACTGCAATTTTCTCACAATTTAAGTTTTAAATTTAAGTAAAAAAAAATTAACAATGAAAGTAAATGTGGTTCAATATCGTGTTGAAGCCCACAGACTCTCATCATGGTATAAACACTCGTCAAAATATATTCTTTTGAGTTCTGTAGAATAAAGTCATACAGGTTTAAAACTAAATGAGTGACTAAATGATGAGGGTGAGCAAAAAATCATTCAAAGTACTGAACTTACATTGTCTATGGAGATGTCTTAAAAGTCTATAGAGCAAAGAAATTCTGGAGGGTTTAAAGCAGAAACGCGAGGCGCATTTTTTGCAAAAGCGTTTATTGTAATTCCTCCTTGTCTGCTTTGTAAAGTTAAGTTTTCCGCAGCAGGCCTGAGGTCTAAGCAGGGAAATCCAGTGCATCGTAAAGTGGAGATTTGGGGCTTAGTGAACACCGCTGTGAACACAGTCGGTTACTGTGCTTGTTTTCAGCATTGTTTGCTTGTCTCTCGCGGTTTAAACGAACAGGATTAAGCAGCAGCGTGGGTTCTGTCTGGCCGACAGCTCGCCCGCCTAATCTCTACGCGTAGACCTTGGGATTTCTGAGAAGCGACCTGTGTTCACTTCACTGTGCCAGACACAAGCAATCTCTCTCTTTCTCTCGCTCTCTCATTCTCTTGTACAGCTACGTCCTGTACTTATCAGCATGCAGTGCAATCCAAGTTTGCTGCTTCGAGGACTGCTAGAACATCTATAATGATAAAGACACACACACACAACGATGCTCCTGACAGCTCTCAGAGGTCTGCGCTCTTTACTTAAAATGCCCACAAATTCTAAACCAGAGTTTTGTGGCTTTTGGTGCATGGCGCATTTAAAATATACAGCCTTTCTCTTCTAGGAGGCAAGCCAAAAACACTGTTGACTCATCCTGCACTAAACAGATGTTTATCCAGTCAAATGCTTTCTAGAATGATAATAGCTAAATCCTATAATATATACTTTCAGAAGTAGTACCCACTTACCATGTGACTTCAGAAGCAACCAATGACAACCAATAGCAGCGAAATACACAAAGGGTGACATGAACAATGAACAATGCCTTTTTTCATATGGGTGGTCCACTTTAATGGAGGCTACCATATTGACTGGCTAAATACTGCCCACTGATAACCCTATTTTCAGACAATTTCAGTTGCAGAATTTGTACATGTGTTATAGCATTGGTACATGGTTCCGTTAAAACCACTGCTTCATCCACACCAGTATAACAGTTAGCAGTAGAACACTTAGGTAAACAGACCTATTGATTAGTAAGGTGAATGTTTAAAGCGAAAAAAAGCTTGTTTTCAATTGAATACTAGCATGCTGCACAGTACTATCTGCCATTTTATTCAAATACGTTATAGTACTGCATGTGTACTAACTGTACATTAAGTGAGTGACTACTACATACAAACATTGTACAAACAATAATTTAATGCAACGCACATTGTGATAAATGTATACTTTTAGTTAAAAACACAGAATACCTGCATATTGATCTCATGTTTTAAGTTTATTAATTTTAACAAACAGTTTAAGAGAGAGATGAGCAACGCATTATGGAATATAATATTTCATGAGCCCTGTTGTTTACCGCACATTTTCCTAATGTCAGGGGAAGTTTGCATACTGTGCATAGCACAGATACTGCAGAAATAGTATGAATAGTACAGTAGTATGTCATTCCTACAGTACCTTTAATTTTTAAGCACACAGAGGACAGTGGGAGAGAAAAATGAAACCAAGACAGACCAAGGAAGTATAATAAACATGGTAAGACCGTTATAATCTCAGGGAGAAGCTTGAGATGTGTTCAAATAAAGTTGGTGTGGCTGAAGGCTGCAGTGGAGCAGAACGGCTATACAGACAGTCCATCGGTTTCTGGACTGACCAGCAGTGAGAACAGCAAGGAGAAAAACCTCTTAAAATCTCACATCTGTGCTATTTCTGAAATCCACAGAGGAGCAACACAATGCTGGCTGAGAGGAAGTAAGTGTGTGTGAGTGAGTGAGTGAGTGTGTGTGAGAGTGTGTGTGTGTGAGAGAGAGAGACAGAGAGAAATGGAAGCACTCTTATCAGAGAACACTAGCTTTACCCATATCACACAAAAACACCTCACAGTGAGAAAAGAGAACAGTACCGGAGCTAAACAGTGCCAAAAAGCACCATGGTAACACAAAGGTTTTCAAGACATTGTACCATGACAATGCTGTTTATTTTTGCACATGTCCCATGATAATACCATGGGCTTTGAAAATTTAAATAAGTGTTTTAATGTTTTTCATTGTACATCGTTTCATCATCTCATTAAACAAGGGCATGTAATGTTGCATTTACCTCATAAAGGCAAAGCTATTCAGTGTCCATAGTTTGTCAGTTAGATTAATTATAACTCTAGAGACCGATTTTTATGCACTATATATTTGGCTATATTTTTAATTAACCTCAGTCTGATTTATTGTACATTTAAATATATGCATTATGAAAATAAGTTACTACACAATTTAAATGTTTATTGTAACAAGGAATTAGAGTTGATCCGCAACTATTGTAAAGATATGTTCCATGGTACTACAATGAACCTTACTGAACTTACAGTGTGGTAACTCCATATTTTCTTTAGTTTTCACCCATCACAGAAATGATTCAGCACCACGGAATTTCCATCATAACGACACCATACACAGTACCTTTTGTAAGCGAAAGGCCATACCAAACAAGAAATACTGATGCAGAACAGAAACCAGGGCGGAAGGCCAAGGAAGAGAAACGAATGCACTGAAAGAAATACCGCCCCACGGCTCACATTCACACACTGCGAATGAATCTCTCCTCCTTCCTCTGCAGCTCTGCCATCCTCTCACAACCTCCAAGGTCGAGGTTAAATGGATCATTGAGTCCCCTGATCCACCCCCTATTGCTGAACATACGACAAGCAGCGGGAGAAAAGCAGATCCCTCGGTGCCACACACATACTCCGTTTTCCCTGAAGCACTGGAGGGGAATGCAGAGCGGCCATCTTCATCTTGCAGGAGGAACAATCATGATAAATGTTTCAAATAAAGAAACAAACATAAAGGGCTAGCTTCAGATGAAGTTTACAATAGGGATGGGCTGATAATATATACACACACACACACACACATATAGAGGACCTTATGATTTTGAACCGCTATATGAACTGGCCATGTTTTCATGAGATTCACCCGTGCGTACTGATAGGCACAGCGAGAAGCGGAGTCATGTGTGTTTGTGGATCCATGCTGCCACGTTTTGTGACTCAATCGCAGCCGCAGGGCTCGTCTCTTATTGGCCTGTCTGTCTCCGCAAACTATACAGAAAATCTCCTCTGCTCACAGTGTGCTGAAACAAAGATCTCGCTCTCTAAACTACTGGAAATCAACTCACTAAACCAGAAAAACAATGTTCCAAAACGTCTCTCTGCCCCCACAACAAAACATCCTGTTCCTGCTCAAATGAAGCACGATGTGAAGCGCTCAGTCTCAGCTGCAGTGAAGCCATCCAGCCACCACGTTTAATAGCTCTCTGAGACATTAGGACCGGGATGAAGACGTTCTGTGGGGGGTAGCAAGAAGACGGTGGAGTCAGCTGGCAGCGTGGAATTCATTATAATTAGCAACTAATAATGAAAAGCTTGTCAATGAGGACCGTGATAAACAACAATCTGTTGGGATCTGAGTCAGCCGTTTAAAAAGAAAAAGATTGAGAGCGTATCTTCAAGATAACGTGCTGAGTTTATGCCAAGCTTATGGAGATCTTTCAGTGTGCAATACATTCAGACAGCTGCATTCTGTTTGAAGCACCATATTTTGGATTCGCAGTTCAGTGAGAGTGTCAGCTGGGAACTTAGTTGTGGCTCTAAATGATTCACTGATTAAGAGAGTTTGATTCAAATCGCTAGTTCACAAGCAAGTTTGAAGCAGTTTCATGAAACTTTTAAATGAACTCATTAAAAAATAGTTCACAAGAGTTAGTTTTTCCTCAAACTGGACATCACAGCTTGTGCTCATTGTTGGATGCAGGAAACAGCGCACTAACAAGCCGATATCTGATGAAACCACATATTCACTGTACATCTACTGGAAATCCTGTGTAATTCAACCAATCCGATGACAACATTAAAAGTCCTGAAGTGTTTCCACTTTTGTGTGCCATGTGCATCAGACGTTATCCAATATTCCAAGCGGCGTGACGTCTGAGGCTGAGACTACATAATTGACAAGCATTTTAGGGACATCTCACTAATCTAATCATAATCTAGATGAAAATCTGGCACATCTGGCTGTGCAAGTACATCACACGCATACCATCCCTAGTGAACACAGAAAAATTGTAATTTACTTTGGGCTTTCTGTGTCTAATTGTGTTGCTTTGCGATTCCTTAAAAAAAAAAAAAAAAAAATTAAATGAAATATAGGTTGTTTCTGGTATTTTGTAGTCAAAATATCCCATCTCCAAGCACATCTTTAGCAAGAACACACTAAATTCCAAGTGTGAGCAATTGCTATCTGTGCTACTGCATCTATTACAAGTTTCACAATAATATGAGCTTTACTGATGCAGGCTGGAAAGTAAGAACTTGGTCACACAACTTTTATTAGTACTGTTCTATTTGCAGAACAGGGAGAAGAAACAATAACGGCCACGGCAGCCATGAGCTGTGCAGTTACTTCCCAAGAGATTGAACTTCCACTGCGTTTGAGTGTGCGCAAAATTCTCCATGGTACATTGCGTCAGCCCCTTTTCTACACCTTCCAACCTTCCCACATTCCCTCCCACTTGTGAGGACATTGTATATCTCTCCGTGACAGGCGTCCTGCTGCAGGCCCTTCTCAGAGGCTCCTTCCTCTCATCCTGTTCTCTTCTCCTTCATCATACAGGACAGAGTAAAGAATCCCTGCCCATGGCGATTTCAGATTGGACACTTTTCCACGGTCACTGCCACCAATAAACCAAAAATCCAGACCCATAAGTGGCTGACATCAGACTCATTGGAAGCTGCTGAACTCTGAACTTTCAGAGGCTTTAGATATCTTGAGGTCAGAATCCGGGATGCTTTGATTTTCACTGTGCACTCAACCCTATTCTCCCCCTCTATCTGTTTTTCCCCCAAAAGTGCTGCATCAGTGTTGGCAGTGCTTTTGGTGGTTCAGCAGTGCAGATCCGGGTCTCTGGGGTGTATACGGTTACAGCACACTGCTCACCTCTCCTGATCTGACATTTTTATCCTCTTCCCCTGCTCTGCCTCATAAGACCAATTCGATCAGATCACTTAAGACCAGAAGCAAAATCACACACTAAGAGTAAATTCAGTGCTACTTGCCACTATACTCCTAAAAATAAAAAGGCATATGATGGCGCAGAAGAATAACACATAAAAAAATCAAAAAAATTCATGGGTCATGTGATGAGAATCAACCAATCGTCTTCATACTTTCCCGTAACAACACTGAAAGCTAAGCCAAAATAAAGCAATAGTTGGCTAAAGCTGTACAGGGATAGTCATTTTAAAGAATTTTGTAGCAGAGCAAGGACATATGTTATTATTAGAGTAAAGAAAATCTTCAGCAGCACAACTGTCCTTAACATTGATAAGAAATGTTTCTTGAGCAGCAAATGAGCATAGTAGAATGAATGTGACACCGAACACTGGAGCAATGATGCTGAAAATTTTGCTTTGCATCACAGGAATAAATCACAATATATATTAAAAAAGGAAACCGTTATTTTAAATCATAACATTTCACTATATTACATAGTTTAGAAAGCCCAGTAGTCCATTAGATTTAATAGAAGATCCGAAATGGCTTCCCCAGTGGCTACAACAGCAGTTTCTCTTGAAACAACTTACTACTCCAACAATCACTAAGCTAGTCATTTTTCAAAATAATCTGTTTCCTATTGGATCATGTTGAATGATAGGTGGTGTCAGCATGTATGCACAGCTTTGTTGTTCTTGGCACTGGGCATGTATTATCTAAATTGTTAGGTTATAAAACTCCAGATGCTTTACACAAAGCCTGCTAACCAGCACCAACATGCCAACAGTTTCAAAATAGAAATGTTGGCAAAGATTATACGGTTTACTTGGGCAGAAAAAGAGAGGAAGTCACTAGGAAAACTCAGCTACCTAAAACAAAAATCTGCTAATGACTGGTCATTCCTCAGCCAGATAGAAGTACTCAAACAAACTACCTAAAGACTGCTGCTCAATAAGCACAGCGGCTGGCCTGCTATCACTCACCTGAAAGACTGAGACAAGCCTGTCTCTGAATGCCCTTCTCAATGAGACCTGTTCTTAGAATTCAAATAAAGACCACAACATAGGAGGGGCTATGAGTCAAAGCCTGAGCTGAATTCAAATGAGGATGCCGAGCCTCCAGTCATCTCCCACACGAAATTTACAAGCACATTTGATCATGTAAATTAAAGTGATACCACGCACACTGGAGTTTTGCGTTTTGTTTTATTCCCAGCTTCATTTGCTGCCACTCCTACAAGAGCAAGAACAAGCAGTTTGATAGACAAGAGAAGAATGAGGCAACTGACAGACTTCAAAGTCCTTCTAAAACACAAACGGCAAACAAAGACAGAAAAATAAAATATATATTTTATATTAATTATTATATATATATATACACACACACACACATACATACACACACACACTCAAGAAAGACATTCTAAATTAACGTAACGTGTTTAAAAAAAAAAAAAAATGAATGAGCTGCCTACACACACAAACATTACAACTATCCTTAAAGAAAAACATTAGCATCCTGATTTCAGCATGAAGCGGATGTAAAATAATTAATTAAGAGAATACAACCGATAAAACATCCTTACAACTGGAGATATCACTGGAAAAGGTGTCATAAGGAAATCACTTGTCTCCCTGACAGCCCTAGGCTCTGTAAATAGCGAGTCTGAGCGCTGCTAGTTCACCAGCGAATCAAAACTTGGGAGTGCTACTGTGCCTGTCAGTCACTGTGGACATGTCTTTGGGGGCTGAGTTTTGGAAAAGGGGTGTGGCTGAATGGAATTACTTAAATGAAACAATGAAACATTAAAACTTTTGGCAAACTCAATGACCTCAATGAAAATAGCCTTGTAGCCTCGTTTCCTGTCTGAACACTCCCTATCAAAAATAAAGAGGCAAAAACACCAAAAATAAGATAATTTGCAGACCCTTTTATTTTAAATCTTCATATTTAATTATCTTTTATTAAAGACAAAATTTAGGAAACCCTGCAATATGGACTATGATGTTCTGGTTTCTCTCTGTGCACTGGGAAAAATGTTCATCAGCTTAAGATCAGTCATATTACTTTCAAAAATGGCAGGCAGCAACCATCTTGACACAAATATCCAAGCATCAAGAGAAACACAGATGGCCACAGATATGGGCCATAAGCATACTCTGTGAAATGGAAAAAAATCTGTTTGTGCGTGTGATAGAGAACAACATGCTCTTGAATAGGAGCAAATGTTTTATTCATATGTGAACACATGCAGAGGAGATGAGTCACACCCCATCCGAACGCAACTACTGATGCAGGCAATGAGCTTACAAGCACACACACGCACATATTCAGACCCACAAAATTTATCATGTCCTCCAAACGGCAGAGTAGCTGACAAATCTGTACGGTGCAGTTAAAGGTGGAACGGACTGCTGGCATTCATGCTAAAGGGGCAAACGTGCCCGTTTCTGTGACTCTTTGATGGTGGAGAGTCTAAATTTGTGATGAGCTGAGCCGAGCCGTGGGAGGTAACTGTGCCTCTCTTTCCCGTATAAAGACGGCGGACAAATGCAAGCTGGATAATTAGAGCGAACGCGCCGCCCAGGAGACACAGATTCAGAGAGATTGTGCGAGCAGGGCTTGCCTGACGAGCTCGCTATATATAACTTCCTCTAATGCAGCCGGTCCTGAAGAGGGACCTGAAGCAGCAGACACGCTCAGACATGACACACAGGAGGAGATAAGAGAGACGTTTACAGAAAAAGAGGGAGCCAGTGGTAGACAGACAGAGAAGAGAGACGCACACAAACTCAGACACAAAGAAACAGGAAACTATAGGGAGGGCATACCAAAAACGATGCGCCTTTTCATACAACAAGGTACAGATGTTCGACAAAATGAAATGTTGGCGACTTGCAATTAGAAGTCGATAACCAGTTTCACCAAAATTACCATTTGGGGTCTGTAAATGTATTGGGTTTATGAAATGAATACATTAAATACACATTAAATAAAGACATTTACTTCACAATTTCAAATTAATAGTGTTTTTTCCTTTTTTTTTCTCTCTTCTTCTTCTTCATTCTGCCAAATGAAGAAATGTAAATAAAAAATCAATAGAGGGAAAAAAAACAAAACCAAAAAACAACACAGTAATAGAATTTATGTGGAACTGCAATCCAACTTTAAAACAGCGTGTTAAAAAAAAAAAAAAAAAAACATTCTGTCCATTAAAACATCTATTGTTTTCCATTTTATTTAACCTTATGTATGACTGTTGTCCTCACAGCTCATCAAGACCTTTATAAAAATGTATATTTAAATAAATATTGTACAGATTTTACAGAATGCTGAAATAAAATAAACACAAATTAGGTTCCATGTAAATATAACTAAACCGTTTCCCCACAGGAAGCAAATAAAGCAAGTGGGCAGTTTTATCTCATGCTAGTAATTACATTTTAAAATTAACAACCAAACAAATTTAATTTACATAATTTTACATTTTTGTTCAGATGCTGGCATATGGTCTAACTGTCGGAAACAAAGTGTCAACATAGTTTAATAGCTCCATTTAACATTACTTTTATTGAAATACATTTTCGCTTGCAATCTTCAGGATCTCATATTAATTGAGATACCACATGGAGTACTTGTACTTCGTGAAAAACCAATTTGTCACCCCACAGGACACGTTA
This sequence comes from Enteromius mattozi, assembly GCA_032359235.1. Lineage (NCBI taxonomy): Eukaryota > Metazoa > Chordata > Actinopteri > Cypriniformes > Cyprinidae > Enteromius > Enteromius mattozi. The sequence goes on along the minus strand of JAUMHE010000071.1, from coordinate 3,613,538 downwards.
AACTCAAAAAATGCTTCAAAAAGTAGTGCAAAAATTAATTTTCACCTAAAATCTTAGCCTATTAGTCAACAGTGCTAATAATCCTGCTGATCACCGGAGATTGAGGGCAGGATTATGAATAAAGGGTGCCATCTCAAAAAGTATATCTGTGACTAAGGTGCAGACTCACAGTCTGAGCGCACTCAAGGGTGTGGCTATCAAAGCATGTTTGCGTATGTATGCATCATATCAGCTGTAGCATGTTCTCTTCTCTCCTGTGGAGCACTCAGTGTGTCTTACAGCTAAGAGGATTTGTGAGGAGACTGAGAGCGGCTGGTAAAATAATTGAAAGTGTCTCTCTAAGCACTAAGCTCTCAGCTCAGAGGATGAGCATCAGGGTGGTGCTAACATAGCTCAGGCTTTACGAAACAGGAAATGGCTGACAGGACCATCATCAATGCCTGCAATCCAACAATAGAGCTCTGCCACGCATATGAATTCACATCAAAAATGTTTTGTGCTGCCATAACTTAGCAGGGTGAGTGATGTGTGAAAAGCAGGGAAAACATCAGAATTTTGTCTAGGATGCCAAATGTTTTTTTTCTCCCCATGCGTGAAATATAGCAGTTAAATAAAAATAATTGTGTGAACAGACTGAACACCTATGATAAAAATCAAAAAGAAAAACATTTAAATGAATAAAGAAAGAATTAAAAATAATGTAGAACTAATGTACTATTAACTTTACAATTTAAATTGTATTTTTAAGTGCATTACTTTTATTTATTTGATAAATCATACATTTACAGAGAAACAAATGAGCTATTCTTGGTATTCTTCCACTGAGCTTCACATCAAGAGCACAGTGTGGCAATTAACATCTGATCTCCAGCCTGGCTGTCGTCGCATCTGATAAACTTGCATGTGGTTATGTCCCAATCGGGTCCTTGTGCTGGTCAGGATGCTTGCACCCATTCAGAGCTCACAATAGCCCCTCACCGACATCCATTCATCACCGCTGGTGTGAGCAATCCATGCTATTAAAAGCCCTGCTAACACATCCACACAATGAAGTCCGCATACAAATGGCTTGTGTGCCATCAAAGGCTGCAGACAGAATCCCCCCCCCACAAACACCATACACCCCTGCAAACATTCACGCATACACACGTAAAACCACTACATGTGGTTAACCAAACACAGGTGCGAAAGCCAAAGAAATGTTGCTCTGTTGAGTCAGTGCCTTGACTTTATGGAAAGCTGTATCTAATCAGGTGGAAGATTCGATTAGAACCAAACAGATTTAGGAGAAAAAAAAAAGAAAAAAAAAACTCACAGCACAATTAACATCTATAAGATGAGGGAAACAAGATTCAATAAGAAGAAATATGGCAGGACACTGATTGTGAAAAGTGGACAGTTCATACTAGAATGGATTGGATGTCAGAGAAAAAGCTAAGCTATTTAATTATTTTCTGTATTAATAATTTTACAACATATAAGCAAAGGCTATATTCACGGCAAACTAAAAATATTAAAATAAGATAATATTAAAAGGAAAATGAAAATAGACTTAATGAATGCTAAATTAATTATGTACAATAAATGTAACAATTTTTAATAATTGAGAAAACAAAATTTAATTATGTTTCCAGTAGACATTCTTTAGAAGTACATACTTTAAGCAAAATACGGTTATAATAATTCAAAAAAAATAAAATAAAGGCAGTTTTCCTCCTTTCACGCAAAATAAGACCAAGGATGCGATTAGATTAGATTTTTATGTTAACTTAAGCCTTTTGTTCAACCACTCCTTGCGATGCATCATTACAAGAGCCTAGAGTCCCATCATAGGAGGCAGTGCTGCTCAACTGCATAACAAGAGCAAGGTGGGCCCTCAAGCAACCTGGAGAAGAGACAGCACTTTGTTTACCATCTCAGCAGCTTGGAAAAGAGCACAGAGACTCCCACTCAACCGCTGAGATTTTACAAGCTCTTTTTTAGATTTCTGTTAAACCTACACAGTGACAATACTGGGGTTTCGTAACTCCCAAGTACACCAAGTTCGGGGGTTTTTAATGTGCTTAATGATCACTCGTTATTATCTGAATCTGTCATGTCTGTGCCAGTAGCAGGTTACTGGAACACACAGGGCGTTGCTTTAAGCATTTAAAATAAACATTTCATTCATGTTAGTATGTGCCAAAGCTTGCGCTACAATCAGTGAAATCACCAAAATGTGAAAAAGCAGGCAAGCTTTGTACAAGGCACAAATATAATTTGGCAACAGTAAAAATTCCAGCACGCCAGTGTTGCATTTGGTAGCAACATGTTATATCAGCAAGGCTGGGCTTTGGGTTAGGCAGTTTATTCATTTGAATTGGAGAGGAACTAATTTCTAAATTAATGGTTCAAGAAATGAACGCATTTCAAATAAACAACGTTTTTCCCCCTGAATTCGTTCTTTTAATTACACATCTGACAACAAAAACTCCTCAAGAAAGAAAAAAAAAAAAAAAACCAGAGCGGTAGTGCCAGTCATTATGAAAGCTGCACAAGCAAAAACTGACACGCTGAACCAGACAATCTACCGTGAAAGCTAACAAAACAGGATTTGATCAAATACACTATTGGAAAACATGGATAAAATATTCAGGGCTTAACAATAAGGATAGCTCAAGGATGAAGCTTGACATCAATTCAGGCTGCACCAATGACCCCTTACTCAACAGAACCTGTATGTGACCAGTTCTGTGGAGTATAATGATCATTCTCAAGTGGTCTTTACATATACACATACATACATTTCACACATACAGTCTTTAATGCAAAGCACCATTAAGAGATAATGTGTGAAAATGATCTTTAAAAATAAAAAAAAATATAAAAATACTGGTTAATTAATTTTCACAATTTATGATAAGTTGTAACATTACCAGTAAATAACCAGAATTTGCCAGCATTTTTATAAATGATGTGTGAATGCTGCTTTACCAGCCAAAAAACAACAACACATAAAATAATAATAATAATTACCTGCGTGAACAGCCTATTTTTGTATCTACAGGTAAAGGTACTGGTATTTTACATTGATGTTTGTTTTCTTATTGTCAATCAAGATCACAGTTGCATTATATTTGGTCAATTTACAGCTATTAAATTATCAACCCTAAAATGAAAATTCAGCTTTGCTATCATAGGAATAAATTATATTTTATCAGGTATTAAAATAGAGAGCAATTATTTTAATTAAAATAATATTTTTAAATGTTACTATTTCCACTGCATTTATATTTGATGATTACTGGTGATAACGGAAGCATTAGCATTGAAATATTATCAACCAATATCTTTTGAGTCGTATATGAAGTTTAAAAAGGGCTGCAAATTTTTCTGGTAGATACATTTGAATATGTTCATAAATAAACGTACATATTTCATTTAAAAATACGCCGGTAAAACCTAGCAAAATGTTTCAGTTTGGTCTGAGGGCCAGTAAAACCTTTATAAGCAAGCAAATATTTTAACGGAGAAAAAAACAAACAAAAAACATTGAGTCAGGAAACCAAAAAATAAAAAGACACATCCACAGCTGAGGAAACAAAAAAGAGCCAAATCCAAGCTTGCACCAGCTTCAGGGAGTTAACAGCGAAACATCAATGATCAAACAGGCAGCACAGTGTGATTTTAACACATTGCCTTTGTCTCCTGCAAAATACAATGACACCTGGCAAAAGCGAGGAAATAATTCCCATCACCAGCACTGGGAGGGAGAAACTGAAGGTTTCAATGCATGCAGTTCTCCTGCAGTTTAGTTAGTGAGAGCTCAGGGCTGCACAGCACCTCTGCAGAACTTTCCCGGCTGGGTTATAAATCAGGTCTAAGGTCAACGAGACTCACAAGCTCAGCATCAAACTCCCGCTGACCAGAAACACAATGCTGCACACACTCTGGAAACACACACCTCTCTCAAAATAACGTTTTACCATGGCTTGAGGAGCTATCAGATCAAAACAATCAAGCGTACAGGGAGTCAAATGTATAAGAAAGACAAAAGCAGTGATAAGAGAAATACAATAAGGTCATAATATTGATCAAAAGGTAAAATTTCTACAGTAAGGCTGATCTATGCGTATCCATAAACATCAGTGCACCTCCTCATGAAAGTCAACCACAGGCAGCTGCTTTCTTTCTAAACGCATCAATTAGCAACAAAGAGATTTCATTGTTTTAGTGCGTCACTGCCATTATTTCTGGCACTGAATAGAATTGTTTCATAATTTGTTATATCATGCCTGCAGGCTGGGCTCTTATTGGAAGAGCACGCCATCGGAAAGGACTATTGGTACACATGGAAAATGTGTACCTCTAGGTCAAGGGCCGCTGTGATTAGGTAAGGTTTAAAGCAGCCAGAAAGGGATCATCTTTTGAGTCCATAAATGTGACTTTTTTTACATGAGTTCAATTTGCATAATTTGCCTACTGTGAAAGCAACTGACACGTTTCACAAGCCTGACGCAGTGTTCCCGACAAATACAAACTTGTCCTTTAACATCGGGAGTGATTTATCACCTAAAGCCCGTCAGAAACACCTGAAAGCTATTCCTGATGAATAATTTCAGTTATATAGTGTGACCCAGTGTTTTGAAGTTGACTGGCAGTCTTGATTTTATTAATGTTTCTGTCATTTCACACCAAAACCCTTAAAAGGTAGACAGAGTCATCAAGGAAAAGTGTGTATATTCTCTAATGAAAGACCACGGTTATAATCCACGTTTATGCAAAAATTAAAACAGCAACTAACATTATTGGTTTCTAAATTTGAAGGGTTTTAAACATACGTGTGCATTCAGATATTAAGAGGACTTCAAACTGACACCATGATAAAATCGATGTTGTTTGGGGTTTGGTTTTCCAATACAACAACAGAAATAAACAGTGAGAGATAAAGGCATTTAACCTCCACAGCTCGTCTAAATTAAGACATTTTTTATTTGTTGTAATCCGTCCAGAGACAATTAAATTACAATGTGTGTGTTTTATGGTATACAATTATTCAAAGTCAACACAACAAGGGACACTTTAAATCGTCTTATCAGACTAATGATTCTATAAGCTGAACATTAATAGTAAACTTAGCCAGAAATATTACCCTCACGATAAAAACACGTCTCAGTGCAGAAATATCAGAGTAAACAATGTAAGATAATTATGAAGAAAGGGTGAAATATTAGTGCGCACGTACCTCAATGTATCCGGCTAGACTCGGAACAGCGATGGCCAGAATGAGCACAGATACGGCCGGGACTGAACCCATCTTCCACTGATACTCTCTGCTGGGATTTGTGCTGAAATTATCCCTCTGTTGATTCTTATAAGAAGCTCTTAAACAGAAAACAGCTACGTAAACGGTCCGCGAGCTGTTGTTGTCGTGCGCGTTGATCCCGCTCTCAGCGCGTGTGGACTGCTGCGCGTCTCCGACCTGCCGCTACACTAGCGCGAGCTCTAAAAACACGAGCAAGCGCGCCACCGGCTGACTGATGAAGGGAGCGACCGGAAATGAGGTCATCACGCTGTCATCTACTGAAGGATACAAACTGGGTGTGTGATTTGAATTCAAAAGATGTTTTATTTTACTCGTTATTTTTCGTTTTGTTAGTTTTTGCTTATATTATATTTGGATGTCTTGATATAATTGTGTGAATCTATTTTGTTCTTTGTTGTAGTTCTAATAAAAAATAAATAAAAACATTCAAACTGGGTGTGTGCACCTCCTGTGGGTCCATTACGAAATGGTTAGACAATTAATATGGATTTCATCCAAAAAAATATGAAACAGATGCCATTTTGTTTATTTTTTACTGTTCTCTGTAAAGTTATCTGAAGAGCTATCATAATAAAACATATTTTTATATCCACTCTAAAGTTAAGCATCATTACTCCAGTCACTTGATCCTTCAGAAATCATTCTAATATTCTGATTTGCTGCAAAAAACATTTATTATTATAACTTATTAAAGTTATTATTATGTTGAAAACAGCGGAGTAGATTTTTTTTCCTTACGAAAAACAGCATTTGTCTGAAATAGAAATCTTTTGTAACATTATCAAATCTCTTTATCACTTTTAATCAATTTAACCTCTTAATACCAGAAAAAAGGTTTTAGAGGGGAAAAAAATAGTTTAAAAATTACTTTAAATTATATTTCATTCACAGGTTATGCTATGTTCTGGCTAGAAGACATCATGACTCAACTTCTTTAAAAAAATAAAGAGACATGAATGAACATGCATAAGCGAAAATACATTTCTTTTTTTTAGTTTAGATTATTTTATTTTTTATTTTTACCAAACTTTGTATAAAGATGATTCTCAACTATGTTATAACAAAATGATTTGATAAACCATTTTTCTTTATGCAAAATGTGTGTAAAATGGTCATAAACGGGTTTTCTAATTACATACAATGTATCTATAAACTAATTCTAATTTGCATATTAATGTGTTTTGGGGGCAACATAAAATAAAAAAGAAGTACAATAATGGGAGTAATAATTGACAAGCTTTTCATAACAATATTTAACATTGAAATAGAATATTGAAAAATAATTGATCGTTCTATTCGTCAAATAACCCTTAGATAAATATTGATACTGCTACTACTACTACTACTACTAATAATAATAATAATAATAAATGTTTGAACAGCACAGCATATTGGAAAATTATCACAGGAATAAACCACATTTTAAAATATATTAAAAAGATTTTTATTTTTATTTTTTAGATAGTAAAAATATTTCACAGTATTACTGCTTTTGCTGTATTTTGGATCAAATAAATGATGATTGCTTAGTAAGCAAAAGAGAATTCTTTAAAAACATGAAAAACTGTACTGTTCAAAAACTGGTAGTGTGTGTATACACAGTGTGTATAACGGCAGCTCTGTTCAGGATAAGTATCTCTTCTTCCTAACTACAGAGATATGGTATTGTTTTCAGTTATCTGGGATTATGCATAAGCATACCGAGTTGCAAAAATAAATAAATAGAGCTGTGAATTTTAACACTCACACATCCTTTTAACATGTCACATACTGTCCATTCACCTTTCTACCTTAAACATGATTGTTTATTAGGGATAGTTCGCTGAAAAAATTACAATTCGATTCCACTTGTTTCATGCCTGAGCGAGTTGCTGAACACAAAAGAAGATATTTTGAAGAATGTGAGTAGCCTGATTTGGTCGTCGGGTAGCCATTGACTTCCATAGTATGTAAAAATAGGGTGAGATCAAGAAACACCCTGTAACTCTAAACCCAACTGTGTATTTCTAACAGACAGATGCCGCCACCTGTCACAACCTCACGATCCGCAAAGAAAAATTGGTCTTCATTATATCTTTTTTTTGTTTCTACGTTGGGTTTCACCACTTCTGGATTTATTCTTCTGTACTGAAAACATCTTTTTGTAAAAAAGTAAATTAATTGAAAGAGAGAGATGTTTGTTTATAAGAGACAAAGTGAAAATAAAAACAAATATAAATGCTAATTACAAAATGATATACCTCCTGCAGTTCTTTCCAGTATTGTACTGTGGTGTCAACAGTTTTACAATCAATGAGGGGAAGCTGACATGAGCAAACAACACACTTGGCATCTCAGAAAAGGCCACAATTTCCTCTTTAACACTCTTTGGTGTGAAAATGTCACGCAAAAATGAATTGCTAAGTAAAAAAATAATTACAAATAATAATAAAAAAACACCCAAAAAGTAAAGCAATTCTGTATCCAAGATTGTTTTAGATGATGTAATGTCACACAGCAGGACACTGATTGTCATGTCCGTAAATAGAGATGTACAGGTGGTCTGTTTAAAATCAGTAGCAGTAGACAGAGAAGCCAACATGATGCTTTTCCGCCTGCTGCTATTACACAATAGACTGTCTGCTTCTCCCATCACACCACATTTACACAGTCCAACAGTCAATAAATCTGACAGAGAAGCTTTTAATGTCATCTGCCCTCTGTGTATGTGCAACACATTTATGTTTTCCCACATTGCACTGTATACTGTACAACCTAGTATCTTATATATATATCATATCAGAGTGTAGTTTCTGTGCACTACAGATTGTGCAGTTGGTGTTGCTTACTCTCAGGATTCAAAAAGTTAATTCATCTAAACATGTATCTGTGTCTATATATAAAAAAAAAAAAAAATTATCATAAACATAATTCAAAATAATGACAATGCTTTGTGGTTGAAAATAGTTTATTTGCTCTGTTTGCAGATGCTGTGACAACATCCAGTATTTAGCCTACAACAATTGATTTGATTTGCATTTGCTGAGCCATTGTGCACGAGACTGACAAGTTTGACAATTTGTTCTCCGACAGATGTTCTTTAACACAGACAAAGCACTTTATATCTTAAACCTTGGCATTTTGACTAACCCCTAATAACCATTCCTGGTGAATTAACTCGACTATAGCCTAATATCAGACCTTTTGGTGTATTATGAGCTTTGTCTTTACAATATTTAGGCCTAGTTGTTAAATTTCTATACTTATTTTAATGCAATCAAGTTTACCTTCACCTTTTTATGATTATATTAATATCTGTTATTATTATTGTAGGTCTATTACATTGGGTTGCATTGTGCAATATTACTATTGTTGCTATTAAACAGGTATTTCATTTGTATTGGTCTATAGCCTAGTTTTTGTAAACGGTTTTCATTTCTATATCTCAAAAATGACTCGGTACTCTACTTCGTGGAAGCGCCATTTTTATGCAACAGAAACCTGCGTGTCTAGTTTCCATCACGCCGAGGTAAACTGCATTTGAAGGCGTGTCTCAAATTCTACTACGCGCCCTACCTAGACAGTCTAGGTGTTAAGGTTAAGGTGTGATTGCCAAGCATGCGGTCTAAGTAGGCAGCACACTATATTTCGACATACAGCACACACCAAGGTGAGTCACTCTGTCGCAGAAACATCGATACTTCAGTTCTACGGTCATATATATGCGTAATATACACCTTACAGCTGTTTGAAATGTTAACGCATGTGGTCACCGCACTTTGCTGCATTTAGGGCTCTTTTGTCGTTCAGAGACTGGGGTTTAACGTGTTATTTGTAGGAAGTGCTCACCTGTAGAGCCATTATCGCTTGAGTTAGTCACTCCCAGTGACTACAAATCTCCGGAAATATCTCGTCTCACAGGTAGCCGAAACAATCTTCACTCTCTACGGAGATAAAATGTATCTGTTTTTAATCCTCCAGTTTCGTTTTTGAGACTTACGCGTTTGGTCCGCGCGACAGATTATTTGAAAGTTTTTATTAGGAGGCTTTAATTGATATTTTGTTCCGCGTGCACTTGTTTTGGGCGTGTTGTTTTCCACACTTGTTTGATTTCACCTGAGAATAACAAGTCTGCGTTTCTTTTTCTTACAGTACTCGGTTACTCGTCTTATTTTGTCAGGAGAAGAAACGTCTGTAGATATTAATTCTCCTGGTGGTCTCTCAGAAATGGACCCAATGGATGGAGGAATGCGTTACACTCCCGGTTCTTCGGTAAGATTCATCCATATTAACATCTTAATATAGGCCTATTTTGTTTTTAACCTTTTAAGCAAGCTTTTTTTAACTGAAATACAACATATTTGTTCTAAAAGCTGTGCTGTGGTGATTTTTCACATGAATGCATTTCCTGTTGTGTCAGCCTGTTTAGTGGAAACATCAACATATATATATATATATATGTGAGAAGCGTCATATCAAGATCTGCCAGGACTGAACGTTTGAAACCATAAATAAGCGTGTGGTATTGGCTTTGGCAGAACCACCCGAGTGACAGCTTTCGTGCCTTTATTTCTGAGAGTGTGCTACCAGTGTAATGTTAACACCTCAAGAGGGTTCACTTGGTTTAAAATGTGACAGACATCATTTCCTGTCTGTGGTATGTCTATAAGAACAAGCTGTGGTGGACGTCTGACAGTCATTCCTTTACTTTTCATCATGTGTAAGGGATTTCATTTCTATTGATCCTCAGTAGACGTTATTGTTTAAGTTGTGCTGCTGACTGTATTATCTGTGCTTCATTGTCGTCTGTGAGGATAGGGTATCAATAGACATTCAAAAGACGTTAAATGAAGTGCTTCAACAGTTTACAGCAGCAGTTAATGTTTCTGGTGATTTGAAGGTAGCTGTCGTCTTAAGGAATAGAGTAAAAACAGTCACTTCTGGTTTTTCAGCAAAGAAGAATACTATTTCAGTTTCTGATACTATTTCAATCTTAATTTTAATGATTCAACGTTGCTTGCCATGTTTGTAATTATTTGTGGAATAGAGTGAAATTTGTCTTCTGCATCTGCTTATTTTCAGTGTATTACGTAATTGTTGACCTATATAATACCAAGTATATTATACTAGCAAACGAGGCATGCACTACATTGCAAAAATACAATTAATATTGCTTTTAATCTCTTTGAGATCTCAGATATCGGAAAATAAGTGATGTTTCAATGCCTTCTTGAATAATTTTTCAGCTGAATGATCCACATCACAGCATGTTAATGTGTATTTGTGTGGTGTGTATCGAGATACACGCATTCCTCAGATCTGTTACGACATGCTTACGGCAGTCAGCTTTACTATGAAGCAACACCCCCACAGATGAAACCTGAAAATGACTCTGGGATATGTCACTTTTTTAGAAGTGACAGCTGCTTTTCGTGTATCATGCATCATGCATGTCGTCATAGAATGAATGTCAACTGCTTAACCCTGGTCGAGTTCACTCATTTACAGCTGGACGTTCATTGCTCATTAACTTGAATGTTGAAACGATTAATCTAGTCTTTCATAACTTAGCACTGATAGAGTTTGTAAATGTAATAAAGTGAATTTAAGTTTAATTGATATTAGAACATCCTCATCATTGTTATTAAATCTGTGATCTCAAATATGCAGCAGCAAAGAGAAAATTACACCAACAATAAAACTGTTTAGATGTCCTTGAAAATCTCATTGGGGACTAGCAGTTTATATATGGCTTCATTAGATGGTGATAACAGAATCTGAATCTTTGTTTCATAAATGTTTCCATTTATTATTCCAGCTAAGATGGGACTTTTTGTCTTGGCACATTTTTGGATACAAATTAAATAGAATATAGGTCATGAACAGTGAGTGTCATGTGACGGAAGTCTGAGATAGCTGAGACAACCAACATTTATGAAAGACACAAGTGTAGGCCAATGTTCCATAGTGAGCAAAATACACTTCCGATCCATAGTTTGGGGTCAGTAAGATTATTATTTTTTTATTTATACTTTTACTCAATATGGATGCATTAAATTGACAGTCGAGACTTTTATGTTGTTAAAAATAAATGATTTAACCATTCGTAAAGGACACGTATCACAATTTCCATGAAAATGTAAAAAACACAACTGTTTTTAACGTTGAAAATAATACCAAATGTAGCAAATCAGCTTATTAGAATGATTTCTGAAGGATCATGTGACACTGATGATTGGAATAATGATGAAAAATTCAGGTTTGCATCATATAAATAAATTGCATTTTAAAATATATTAAAACAGAAAACTGTTATTTCAAATTTGAATGATTTTTCACAATATTGCAGTTTTTACTGTATGTTTGATCAAATAAATCCAGTCAGTGACCACAAGAGACTTTCTTACTGGCCCCAAACTTTTGATAGGTGGTGTACTTCACATCAAGTGTAAACACTCTTTTGTCCCAAAGTCCTTTTATTTATTTTAAACAACTGCTTTTACACATAAATTAAGAATATTTACTGACATGTAGTTTAAAAAGCCCATTGAAGGTTAATGCTAATACTCATTGAATACAAAAAGAATGGCTGTGTTCTGCAAATACAGTGAGCTTTTGATGTGTCACCACTGGTTTCATTATAATTGCTCTAACCACATGGAATAGTATGTCCTATTATGCTTTATACTTTCATTATCAGGCTGATTGTCTTTCCAGTGTGATGTGTCTCAGTTTAATGTCAACACTGCTTACATTTTTGATACTCATTCCTGGTGTTATTGTTTATGGTTTGTCTGTAGTCCTCTACTAACAACTGCAATCTCACTTCTAGGACAAGTTTCATTCTAGTCACGTCCACTTTTCATGATTCGGTTTATCATCACGTATAAAATCTAAGTAAAAATGTACATTTTCACAAATACTACTTTTTTTTTTTTTGAATTCTTAAGCTTTCTTATGACATGAAAATACAGTATATTGTGAAATATTATTACAATTTAACTGTTTTAATATATTTTAAAATGCAATTTATTCATGCGATGTAAAGATGAATTTTCAGCGTCCTTACTCCAAAGTTGTTTCAGCATTTACTGAAATAGAAATATTTTGTAACATTATAAATGTCTTGCTGTCATTTTCGATCAGTCATCTTTGTTGAATAAAAAAGTATTAATGTTTTGTATTGTTAAAGAACATATTACAATAATTAGTACAGTAAAAATACTTTTACAACTCACACAAACATGGTGTCTATGGTGAGTGGCACTGCTTTATAAAAACTGAGACACTGCCTCTCTCTCGTCCTCTGAAAACAAAGCCCATGTAGACTTTGAAGTTGTGTGGAGCAGTATGAGCAGCATCTAGGGAAGTGTTCTGATGCTGCTCTTACATAATGCCTATGAATCTGTGCTTATTCTGTCAAAAAAAGCTCTGCAGTTTACTGTGCATTTTCTGTTCTCAATCAGAGTCTCATTCTGCTGAGGATACGCCCTGCAATTTTCATTTATTATTTATTTCCCCAAACTGCCTTTTATGTAGTTTAATTCAAAGACTCTGGAGTTTACAGAGAAGAGTAAAAAGTATTTTGCCTCTTTTGTGTTCAGGACAAGGACTGGGACACAACTGTCACATTCTTGCCAGCATCGGATAATAAAAAGCTGGAGAAGAAGAGGGGCCCTGGGAAAGTTGGGATCGTTGTTGGTCTGGTGATCTTAGCAGCCGTTTTGGCTTTGATCATTGGGCTTCTGGTCTGGCATTTCCATTGTAAGTCCATACTGCAGCCACAGACAGCATAACACTGGTACCAGTGTCAATCACGATAGTTCTGATCATGTGTTTGTTGGTTCATGTCTCCCTTGTGTCTGCAGTCCGGAAAGATTTTAAATTACAGAAGATTTACACCGGCTCACTTAGGATAACAAATGCAGTTTTTGTGGATGCATATGAAAACCAAGACAGTGCAGAGTTTAAAGACTTGGCAAACCAAGTCATGAATCAGGTGAGAACCAAATTGAAACTAATTTGATTTTTAACAGTAATGACAACGAAAGGAGTACTTAATGTAGTTTTTTTTTATTTCATGTTTAGCTGAAATCAATGTACTCCGAAGCTCCAGAACTGTCAAAATATTACACGGGTTCCAGAGTTCATGCCTTCAGGTACGTTTACATGTAACTGCCCACCTTTCTTTGTTTTTTTGTTCATGCACCCACTTTTAAAAAAATTGGTTAACCCAAAAATGTCAATTTGCTGAAAATCGAGTCACCTTCAGGCCATCCATGATGTAGATGAATTTGTTCTCTCATTTAAACAGATTTGCAGTAAATGGGAGCCGTCAGAATGAGATCCCAAACAGCTCATTAAAACATCATAATCCCCAAGTAATCCATACCACTCCAGTCAGTTTCTGAAGTAATAAGATGTGTTTGTTCATAATCCATACATTTGTCCTCAAGTCATCATAATGCTAAAAAAAATTCAAAATTCACCGATAAACTGGAGTCATGCGGATTACTTGTAGATTATTGTGATGTTTTTATCAGTTGTTTGGATTTTCATTCTGACGGCACCCATTCACTGCAGAGGATTGGTGAGCAGGTGATGCAATGCTAAATTTCTCCAAAACTGAAGAAACAAACTCACCTACATTTTAGATAGCCGGATGGCGAGTACATTTTCAGCTATTTTAATCCTGATCTGTCTCTGTGGCTTTCTGCAGTGAGGGCAGTGTAATAGCTTACTATGAGTCAGAGTTTGCTGTTCCAATGGGGAAGGAAGCGGCAGTGGATCGGGCTGTGAGCAGCTTAACTGAAACCTATAGCTCCAAAGTTCGCAAAGTTCAACAAGGTCCCCTGGTCTTCGATTACGTTGTGTCTTCAGGTAATACTTTTGGATGGATCTCATTAAAACATGTCTAGCTTATTATTTTGGGGTTAGTCATTTGCATAATACACGCCCAGACCAGCTCCATATAAGGGCTTTCCGCAAAACAGCGCTCCTCCAGAGAAAGACAATTATGTTACCGAAACAAAAGACAAAGAAAAAGAACTTTTAATGATAATGAACATAAGGTTTTGCTGTCGAAGGAGGAAGGCAGAAAAAATGTGTTTGTCTCAGCAAACATATCTGTGCGCTCTCTAAAGTCGTTCTCTCTCCTTAGACCGCTAATTATACTGCATTATCAATTTTTAATGTCTAGTTACTTTTCACCCACCATGTAAATAACATCTGATTATATGTTGGGTTCTTTATACATGCTTATAAGGCCCCGGCGTTCATGATTATTGTGTACGTGTGGTATGAAAGGTCACTGCATGTATCACTGTGGTATCGCTGCATGAAAGGTCATTTTCAAAAATCCATAACAGGAGAACTTAAGAAACTTTGGGTTAACAAGATGGCTGTGTTCAGATTTGATTAAAGAAAATTACAAATAGTACAACAGTAATCAGTTGTATAAATAAACTTTAAATAACATAACATTATTTTTTTGCATTACAGTAATGAGATTGGGGGAGCTGTGCTTAATTATCATGAAAAAAATGTCCTAAAATTGGGTTTCTTGAGCAATTTTGTTTGTTTCTTTTTTCTTTCTTTTTTTTTTTGTGATTCTGGGGTGAAATGTGACCTCGTTCTTTACAGGTTTTGTGAGATTTACCTAGATAGGTGCTTGTTATATAGATAGATTGCTTGTTATATTATAGAATATGTGAATTCCCATGATACTGAAGCACAGATTAATGTCTTCAGTCTGACATATTTATTATAACTGTCAATCTTTCATTTACAGCTCTGGACACACGTCTGTTCTCAAAAGCCAGGAGTAAGTAGTGCATTACTTGTCTGTCATATACACTGTTTTCCAAAACCTAGTGAGCTGCGTCCATAGAAAGCAATTCGATATCATGGATGCGTTCCTAACAAAGGCTGCATTGAAAGGTAACCTAATTATGCTAAGTTACCTTTAGCAAATTGAAGACAGCATCAGCAATCCTATAATGAACTGCAGCAAAGCAGTAGACATCAAAGCAGTTCATAGAGTCCTTTGAATCCATCTCGATTTTTCCCAAATTTAGTTTTATTATTTCCTCATTTCTTTGATTTCCATTATTTTTTTTAAATTCCATTAAATTAGTTAAAAACAACTTTGGCAACAGAATTTATCTGTTAAAATGTTATCAAATTAAATTTGAAGAGCTCTACAGTTAAAATTTTTTGGCAAAAGTGTTGCCTGACAGGATTACGGTGAAACATCATTGAGAAATTGTATTATTCCTTGTAATAAATAAGCAGCGTTGCTGTTGTTATTAATTTGGGAACTTGTTTCCATTGTACAATAGTAATAGATTTCTGTCATCATTTCTTCAGGGTAAAATTTTATCTTTGGTGGTTGTGTATCTGATAGTAGTTTTATCAAATTAAATCCTGAAATACTCATAAGAGGAACTTGTCACATACTGGAAAACACAGGGACCAAAGTTCAGTAGGTTTTGGAACAGGACCGTATACCCTAAGCACATTCAAACTTATTAATATACCATGTATCCAATAATAAATGTGTAGGTTTAACCTATTGTTTTCTGTGTGTTCAGCAAGTACAAAATATGCCCAGCACGCCAGGGGTTCTGCTGAAGAGATCATTACATCACCGGGTTTCCCTGACAAACCTTATTCTCCAAACTCCTTTGTGCAGTGGCAGCTTCGGGGAGATCAAGGCCACGTGCTGAAGTTGTCTTTTGACACCTTCAACCTGGAAAAAAACTGTTCCAATGACTTTGTGAGAGTGTATAACTCGTTGATCGCCATGGACAAACACCTTATGGCAGAGTGAGTTGTGTTTGTGGATGTAGCACCATCTGGTGGCTGTATATGCAACTGTAAGGAATTTTAATGCAAGTTTCTTTCTCTCTTAAACAGGAAGTGTGGAGTTTATTCTCCCAGTAATCCGTTAACCTTCATCTCATCCTCGAATGTTATGCTGGTCACCTTTGTAACCAACGAAGAAGATAATTTTCCTGGTTTCAGAGCCCGTGTCACGCAGATCAGTCGAGATAGCCCCGGTAAAAACGAATAGTGACTTGCTGAACAAAAACATACCTGACTGATTACTAGTACAGCATGCTTTACTGTGAAATTTTGATTCCTCACTTGTTATTCGCTTTTAACAGACCTTGTATGTGGTGGTAAATTGACTGGATCCTCTTCTGGTAGTTTTTCATCACCCAACTTCCCCAGTTATTATCCACCCAGCACTACATGTCAGTGGGACATTGAGGTACGACCCAGACACTAATTTTATACCAGTTGATGTCATGTTGAACCACTTTCATAACAGTGTTATATCCATCTCTATTGTTTGAAGGTTCCTAATGGGAAATACATCAAGTTGAAATTCCCCAAGTTCATGGTTTCTACAGGGAATTCATATTGCCCAGGAGATAGTGTGCAGATTACTGGTAAAAGGTCAGTAATTGAAACATTTATTTAGACATTGACTCTTGTACAACAGTTAGCTTGGGTCCTTCAGTCTGATTGGATGGGTACAGCCTTTAAATTCCCCAGCCCAGATCTTGAACCATCAGTGCTTGTTATCATTTAGGGTGGAGATTTCATACTCGCATGCTTGTTTGTTCCTTTGCAGCCCATTGTGTGGGCAGCAGCCTCCCAATACCATGGTTGCAGTCAACAGTAACCAGGTGTCTGTTGTGTTCAAATCGAATTCGTCACATGTAGATCGAGGTTTTACCGCCACTTATGAGACCTTTGAGCCCTCTGACCGTAAGTAAAGTCATAAGAAATGCCAATTATAGGTCTTTAACTATTATAGTAGCAATAATTGGAAAAAATAGACTAAAGTAAGTGTGAAAGTAACTTCAGTTTCTGAATCTGTCAGCCTGCCCGGAGCAATTCCAGTGTGACAACAAACGCTGTGTAAACCCGTCCGTGCGCTGCGATGGCTGGAACGATTGCGGTGACAGCACAGATGAGAAGAATTGCCGTAAGTGAGCACTGAACAGTGTTAAAATTAAATTCACAGGAATATGAATCCGAGCTCAAATATTCAAAGTTTGAATGTGAATTTCAGAATGTGACCCCAGCATGATCCAGTGTAAAAATGGCTTCTGTAAACCGATGTTCTGGCGGTGTGATGGCGTAAATGACTGCGGAGATAACACAGATGAGCTTAATTGTGGTAGGACCCTTTTCTGCTTTCTGCTTTTTCAATTTACCCTCTATATAAGGATATGGAGTTTGGAAGAAAAAACACATCAGTATGATATCTTGTAAATCGATGAAAACTTTATAACAGTGTAATCATCTACTTGTGTAAAATGCTTCGAAAAATCATGTCACTCTGTAGGCTTATATCCCAATAATGTCTTAGTTAGATTATTGAAATTTTTTGTGGGGTTGGCAAAACATATAATGCAATACATGAAAGTGATGACTGAGGGATAGACATTCTTCTAAAGTCTAATGTATATGTAATACTCACATTTTAACTGGATTTTTCTAAAAATGCTGGATGGATAATCCATTAAACCTAAGTAGCTTCCATTAAGTTAATGTTCATCTTAAAAATTTTAAATGCTTCTTGCATTCACTTTATTAAAAAAAAATCAAATAAAAAGAACCTGAAGGAGGCTGTTTTTATAATTACACTTAAATTACAGCAAAACGACAATGAGCTTCTGTCTCTCTCTCTTCATTCTTCTCTCCCACTCAAAAACACATCTTTACCTGGTTTAACACAGTTGTCCTCTTCTCTGGCAGGATGTAAGACTGGAGAATTTAAATGCAAGAACGATCAGTGTATCTCAGAGAAGCTAAAGTGTGATGGAAACAAGGACTGTAAAGACGACTCAGATGAAGAGGGCTGTACAAGAGGAGGTGATATGTCAGATAAAGAATAATACTATTAAGCTTGTTTGTTTATTTTAGAGTTGGTTTTCTTGTTAATTGTATTTGAAAATATTCAGAGAATGTATTTCTAAAGCAGTTTCCTTCACTTCAATTTCTCATTAATTGTCTTTCTGTCTTACAGAAGTTTGTATGGCCTCAACATTTGCGTGCAGTAATGGCAAATGCATTACCAAACCGAACCCTATGTGTGATGGACAAGATGACTGCGGTGACAACTCTGATGAATCCAACTGTGGTTTGTGGCATCTACTTCCTCACATCAGTTCTTCAGCACATGTCCTGCACTGTTTAATGTTGATTTCTATCTCTGGCTCTTTCTTTCTCCTCTAGACTGTGGCAAGAAGGCTTACTCAAAGTCTCGAATTGTGGGTGGGCAGGAAGCAGATGTGGGCGAGTTCCCGTGGCAGGTCAGCCTGCACATTAAAAACACAGCACATGTTTGCGGTGCATCGATCATCAGTGACCGCTGGCTTGTGACGGCTGCCCACTGCGTACAAGACGATGTCAAAATCAAGTAAGTGTTCTTTTATATTCTTTCTTTAATCAAGAACTTTCACTTGAGAAACTACACCATTAACTAAACATTTCTGGTCTCAAAAAATGTTTGGACGCTCACTCTACAAGTCAAACTTTTGAAAAAAAAAAAAGAAAATATGATTTTTCTGAAAAGGAGTCAGCAAGGCTGTGTAAATTGGATTTTAAATACAGTAAAATGTTATCGAAATGTAAAATATGCAGAATTTTCAGCATCGTTACTACAGTCTTCAATGATCCTTCAGAAGTTATTCTCAGTTGTTAGCTGTTATTTATAGCTCTCAGATAAAAATGGTACTTTTTATTGTCAGTGCTGAAAACAATTGTTGCTGGTTTAAAAAAAAAAAAAGGATACTTTTTTTTTCCCCAGAATTTTTTGACTAGAAAGTTCAATGAACAAATTTATTTTAAATAGAAATCGTATGAATGTCTTTACTGGTTTTTTTTTCAGTTTAATGTGTCCTTGCTGATTAAAAATATTAATCTTTTAAATCTTTCCCCAAACGTTTGAATGGTAGTACATCATGATTTTCACAAAACAAAATTTCAACATTGATAATAATGATGCAGCAAATCAGCATATTAGAATGATTTCTGACACCTAAAACTCAGTTTTACCTTTGCAGGAATAAATTAGCAAGTTATTTTAAGTGGTAAAATATTATTGTAAGCACATTTTGTGTGAGAATTTTATTGTTTTCTTTTTGACAACAAAAGAGTTCAGAGTCTTACATTCGAATGTAAAAAGTAGTTTTTTTTATGCGATGAATCGTTATTAGTTTGACATCACTAGTAAAAAGTGAATGTCTTTGTGTTAATTAGCAAAAGTTCTGAGAAGAGCATATATTAAAGCTACGCTGTGCAACTTTTTGCCTTCTAGCTATTAAAAAAATAAAACGGAATGCGTCTTTTGTGAAACATTTTATTTGTTTATTTCATCACACTGTTATACACAGATACAGGATATCTTATGAGAGAAGAAATGAAAAAAGTAGTGTAGCTATAATTCAAACTCTTACATCCATCAGTAAAATATTTTTTTTTACTCAAGACATTTATGATGGCAGAGGAAACATTTGTGACTGTACTTCTCATGAATTCACAGATACAGTCAGCCAGGAACATGGGAAGCATACTTGGGTCTTCACAAGCAAATAGATAAACAGAAGGCGACAAAGAGATTCCTAAAACAAATCATTCCCCACCCAAGCTACAACAGAGACACCTATGACAATGACATCGCTCTGATGGAGCTGGACTCACCGGTGACCTTCAGTGCGACCATTCGAACCATTTGCTTGCCGGATTCCTCTACTGTCTTTCCCACTGGTGAAACGGTCACGATCAGCGGCTGGGGTGCCACCAGAGAAGGGGGTCAGTAAAAGAGCTACACAATGATGCTTTATACCTTTCATAAAGCTTGACATATTTCAGCCCGAGATCAAAAATTCGTATCAGTTACACTTTACAACAAAGTTCCATTTGTTAACATTAGGTAACTGCATTAGTTAACATGAACTAACAATGACAAACACTACTAAAGCATTTATTTGTCTTAATGTTATTATCTAGCTGGTTTTGCCATTTACTAATACACTATAAAAACATTTATATTTATGTTAACATTAGTTAATATTGTAACTGAAACCATTCAGTAAGTTTGTGTTTGATGTGAATGTGTTTATTTCAGGCGCTGGAGCACCTGTGCTGCAGAAAGCGAATGTCCGCATCATCAACGGCACGGTGTGTAATCAACTAATGAGTGGACAGATCACATCTCGCATGACGTGTGCTGGCGTTCTGGTAGGAGGAGTAGATGCTTGCCAGGTTGGTTTCATATATATATTTATTTATTTATTTATTTATTTATTAGGGGTGTGACGTGGCACGAGATCTCGCGAGATGCAAGAACTTGGCGATATCCTCACGATAGTGGTATGATGCGGCCAAAGAGTATAGAAGACCTCCAGGGGGTTAACACATGTCTTCTGTCAGAAGTCGAGCTGGAACTTGACTCTCTCGTAAACGTGAGGAAGTCAGTGATCATTTTAAAAAGGAAAAAAAAACAATTACAAAAACCCATCGATCTGTTTCAGAAGACATGTGTTAACCCCCTGGAGGCGTGTAGGTTAGTTTTACGACGGATAAATACGATTTATAGAGCTTCAAAATAAGAGCCATTACCAAGCTTGGAAGAGCCACAATACATTTTTAAAAAAAAACTCTGACTGTGTTCGTCTGAAAAAAGAAAGTCATATACACCCAGGATGACTTGAGGATGAGTAAATTATGGAGTCATTTTTGGGTGAACTACTCCTTTAAGGTTGATCACTGCTGAATGTAATCTTCTCCAAATGAATATACATTTCTTTTTTGTTGTGCATGATAATTGAATTTTGCCATTAAATCACTGAGGCATTTTAAAGTGTTTGTTTTACTTTATAGTTTTTTTTCAAGCAGTGTTGCGTTTTAAAATTGCCCATTTATCAGTTATCATATAGTATACAGATTTGCTGTTGTAATTATATTTAATTAATTAATTTTAGTGTTAACCGGGATCTTAATATCAACATCATTCCACTCCTGTAGCGTTCAAATGATTTATTTTTGTTTGCACGGTTTAATGTTTGGTTAATTCAGACAAAATAATATTGGCTTTTAATACCAGCTTAATATTGGTTATTTATTCCAAAATTAAAATTGATTCCTTTT
>JAUMHE010000071.1:3534226-3563134 GCA_032359235.1 Enteromius mattozi | reverse complement strand
TCGTTTATTTGTGCTTCGTTTGTGCTGGTTTGTGACGTCACCAGCCCCCTAACACGTTGTTTGTGCTGCTTTTTATTGCTCATTTATTTAATTGATCAGAGATGCCTATTTCAGTCAATTTTCCGACCGACAACCGCTGCTGGTTAACCGAACATTAATTAATCAAATTAGAATAATACATTAGTGCAGGGTGCGAACTACGGAGCTCGGGAAATGTTTTCGATTTGAACCCCATTTCCTGCAATTACACGGGATTTATTTTTTTTATGTTTAGGGACTATGGTGATAGAAAATCCAGGAAATAATCAAGTTAATTATAATGATAAATTCTGGCAAAAAGAATAGTAGCTACTACTGCGATCACCAAGATTTCAGAGAATCGTTTTATAAAGTCAAAAATGTGTGAATAAAATTGAAATAATGTGAGACTTAATTTCCACTATTATTATTTTTTTTATTTCAACATCAAATTAAATATAATTAAATCAAACATTGCATGTGTGAGAGGTAAATTGTAAGAAAAAGACCTCTCAAACATGCATATCTGAAGTTGTTGCTTTAATAGGTTATAATTTAAAATGTATTAATTTTGGAAAGGAAACAGGCTCTAAAGAGGCACAGAAATGAACTGAAATTCTGCATATAGGCTGCTATTTGTTGGAGTTTTTTTTCCCTTTCGTTTTGTTAATGTATTATTTATTTAGAAAAACATATTTCGCATATGGGTCTATTTATTTATTTTATATATAGCTTTATTAAGTGTTTCTCTGTTGGCACAAGCTCTGCTCGTGATGTGAATCCTCACCGTGATCTAATTTAATTGTAATTTAACATAATCGTTATAATAATCGGTTAATAATGGCTTAAGGACCGTCGGTTATCGGTTAGGAAAAATTAAACCGAT
The DNA here is from genome assembly GCA_032359235.1 of Enteromius mattozi. Lineage (NCBI taxonomy): Eukaryota > Metazoa > Chordata > Actinopteri > Cypriniformes > Cyprinidae > Enteromius > Enteromius mattozi. The sequence continues at coordinate 3,562,230 of JAUMHE010000071.1, read as the reverse complement.
ATTAACATAAATAAATAAATAGCATCCCTAACTAGGATCCGTTTGGATCTTGTTACTAAAACTGTATTGTGGAGAAAAAAAATCTAAATAAAAACAAACAAACACAGCAGCACAAATGAATGTTTTACCTGCACACACCAGCACTAACTACTGAGACTATTTTGGGTCAGTTTGGAGCGTTTAGGGGGGCTGGTGACGTCATTTCCTATAATGTAATGTCTCATATTTTAAAAACCAAAGCAGCACAAACGACTGAGACTATTGTTGCGAAGTTTTGCGTTGCATCTTCACGGAGATCATTTATGTGTGTAAGATTTTACATTTTACAATATTTTACTGAGTTACAGAAATATATATTAAAAGTGTATAGCTTTTTCAAAATTGTTAAGGTTTTGGATTAACCCTCTTGAAATGTAATTTAATCTACAGTAAAGTGTTTTAAATTATTTCCCACTTTTATTTATTTATTTATTGTTCTTGTGTTTATGATACGCAGCTTAACTTTATTGCTCATGTGTTTAACAGTAAAAACAAAAAAACTTTTTTCTTTTTTAAAAACAATACCCAGGAAGACTATGAAATCTCTTAAGAATTTGTATTTGTTCATTTATTTGATTCGTATTGTGCTCATGCAAAAAACTGATGTTTTATAGGCTATTATTAGATCATCACAGATGAAATAGCAGAAGGCTATATGAAATGCACTGAGGGAATTGTTTTAATGTACATTAATGGCATTGCTTTTTGCAGGAAGAACAGCATCGAGCATGTCCATTCAGGGAAAAAAGATGTGCACAAAATGTTGTGTTCTACTGAAAAGTCATTATTTTCTTTTTATTCGTGATCATCCCTTTAAAGTGGAGCTCATAAAGTCATAAAATGATGCATCGGCGCCCTCTGCTGGAGACTGCGTGCAGCGTCGACAACATTATTAGTGCAGTTTATTACTAGAGGCTCGAATAATGAAAGATTGCGGATAGGCTGGCCTCGAATGTGAATATTTGTAATACTCTATCGATGCAGTATCACGAGAATCATGACATGGCTGAAGGAAGACGTCTCTATTGACTGCAGGACATGCGCAGATGGATGGAGACAAAGAGGAAGGAGTGGGTGGTGGCGGCGGAGGAAAATCTATTCATGGCGATATTTCTGTCACACCAGGCAGCGATGATTTTAAAGCAGCAGATCGTCAAGGTCCAAGCCACACCCTGACTGTAAGCAACATTCAGGCACAACTTCAAATGCGACCAATCAATGGCTGTAAACAAGAAGAAAGACCACGCCCCTTATACATAGTTCATAAAAATGCCTTTTTGTGAGGGGGCAAGTGGTTAATTTTAGCCTTTATTACAAAGAGGCCAATCCTCCACTGTAAAGCTTGAGGTCGCGCCACCCCTTATTTGTGATGTTTAACAAAGAGGGCCAATCAGAGCCCCCAGTGTTTCATCAAAACAGACTCCTTTGTCATAAAAACATCCGGACCCAAGGTGAAGCTGTACAGACAACCGCCTGTTTGTTATTGTGCTGTTATCTCACTGTTGTGGTGGGAAAATGTGGTTCGTGGGGAAGGATTCATTTAATCACAAACAGGCTAAAATCTATATATATATATATTTAAAAAAAGTCCTATTGAATACACTATTTACTTATTACTTGTTTGAAATAAAAATAACACAACTCAAGAGCAGTTATGATTGATTTATTTTTAATTAAATATACAATTACAAACTTTTTTGGGCAGTCCGCTTGTTCGTATACACCATATAATTGTAATTATAGGAAAGCTAGTGTAACAATACAAGCTTATGCAATGAGTTATCTTGCCTAACGCTCATATCAAGGTTAAACTACTGTCACTGAACGTTGTATCTTATGCATACAACGGCGAAACAAGATTTAACGCAGCACAATATTTCCCTACTATTACAGTGAAGCGGTACACAAAGCATAATAGCGTGACAATGTAAAATGCGTGCTGCCGCAGTGATAATAACAACTGGTGTGTGGTGTTGTTTATTAATCAGGCGATCGCGGCGGGCCTCTGTTTCCTGCTTGTGAGCGCTGTGCTTGGGTCCTGACGCGGAGCCCGTGCAGGGCCGTACTGGAGACCCCGCGCCGCCTGCACCTCTATCGTCTCGGGTGAGTTTGATACAATGTAGCAATTTCTCTATAATTCTCAATAACTATTGCAACGCTGCAACATTCGCATGCAGACCTCACCTCTTCCTGCTTCGTATAGCCGGCCCGCTGCATAGGTCGGCGAACAGGGTGATTTTACAGCGAATTCCCAAGCATACCCCCCTGATCCAAGAGTATTCCAACATAAACTCATATTTAGCAGGGATAAAGATAGGCTACGCAATTGCGTCTATTGGAGCCCGCGCACCAAATATTCATCAATCGTGTGCATCGGCTCCAGTGAATGCGCTCCTACGGCAGAAATACTACGTGTTTACAGGCAGTTATTGTCAGATTTGTTCGTAGTGCGTCTGTAAACGCACATATTACAGCTAGGAAGCTAGCTAGCCACAGCTAACTGAGTCTGCTGCAGAACGAGCGTCAGAAAGGTGAATTAAAGGCGTTCTGTGCGGGTTAACTTGTAAAATGGTTGCAAATAAAGGCATATGCACCAGAGGGAATGGGAAGCGAGTTGTTATTTGCAAATGCGAAAATAACCGCCGTGTCCTGGCAGGTCCAGAGTGTCCATTCATGTCTCTTCTGATGCGAGATGCTCTCAAAATGACCTAAAAGCGATAGCTGACAGCTGAAGCTTTCGCAAATGTTTGTTAATGATGGTCTGTGTGCTCTTCGCTGATACGGATTTCACCCCCCAACAAACATTAGCGGCGTCCCCGCCTACCTCATCCTCATTTTTGCGGTTTTGATTTGTTTAGATCGAGACTGTGACCGCGAAGAGCGCAGCGGCTCGCTGGAGTCTGACTAATTCGTGAGAGTTTGGGGGTTTGTGAGTTTGTAAATCGCGTAATTTGTCGCTCGTTGGTGTTTTTTTTCTCCCTCTGTCTGCGGGACGGTGTGAGGTGATGCGCGCGCTTTTCCCCCCTCAACTTCTCTCGCGCTACAGACAGCAACAAAGTTCAGCTGCTGCTTTCAGAGGATGTGAAACGTTCATTCGTTGAAATGTTGAAATAGTTCCTCGTAAAGGCGTTAGGAGGCTTTATATTTCAACACGCGTTTGTGTTATCAACAACTAATTTGTAGGCCAACATAAATAGTTCCATGCCAAACAGGGTAACTTTAAAATAAATGTCATGGTTTAACATGTTACAAATATGCTCCTGGATAAGCGTGCTTATTTGATTGCATGTTATGTTTCTTTATAAATATAGTTTTACTTTCATTTTTTTTTTTGACACATGACACTCACTACTTTAGATTTACTTTGCAGCATTTGCTTTTACCATGCATTTTTGCTTTGCTCTGCTTTTAAAATTATTTGCATCTTTGTAAACAGTGTTATTTATTTTCCTTTAGATGTTTTCTCATCTAAAACTTTTTATGCTAATTAATATACTACTTTGTTTTCATTAGTCTGCATGATCCATTGAAAATATCAGATTGACTCTGTGAATTAAATGACCTACATTTCACTGCTGAGGAAGTATTTGCCTTTGAGTTCTGTGTAATGTTTAGCCGATTTGGGGGGTAACAAAAAAAAGATCACGTTCACAGGGCTAATGTTTGTGCACTTTTTGTTTGTTTTTGTTTACAGTTGACATGGATGATGAAGATGGCAGGTGCTTGCTAGATGTAATTTGGTAAGTTGTACCAAAAACGACAGATAACTTTGCACATAACTTCAGGTTTTAATGTTAGATGTGTGGAAAACCCAGCTCAATAACATCTTTCTTTTTGTACAGTGACCCACAAGCACTCAATGATTTTCTTCATGGATCAGAAACACAAGTGAGTACTGAAGAGAAGGGGGGGGGGGGATCAGATTTTTGCGAGCTCCACTGGTGGGCAAGGCAGAAATCACACTTTGAAAGTGTAACCCAGATAAATCACAGAAAAGCACAGCACACTCGTCCAACAAGAATTCCCTGAACCTCCTAATCCTTTCCAGATTATTTTTTACATTTCTGCCCCTAAACTGGTTGTCCAGCTTATTGATCTCTTCTTCAGAACATAATTGCTTCTCTTAATTTCTGCCTTGATTTTTTCCTCTTTGGTTAATTCACATGTATGACATACTAATCTAATTTTCCTGTCTTTTGACTCCTGTTTTCTTTCCTGTTTGCTTGGCCTTTTAACTTGGTTATGCCTGCATTTGTTCTGGTTGATTGGTGCACTGTCCTCACTTTGCTCTTGCCTTTCCCTCTCTGTCTGCCTATTTGTCCCTTATGCATCTGCTCCCTGTCGCTTTCACGCGCCTGTCTGTGTGCTGTGGTGATTTCTGCCTGTCCTATCCTGGGTATGTCTGTCTGTAGCTGGACACTGATGACCTTTTGGATGGCTCAAGTGACCCGTCCAGCTCGTTCTTCTCCAGCACTGGGGTGAGTAATATCCCCCATTTGTGCCGACCTCCTGTCTCCATCCTTTTTTGTAGCACGTTTTCCTCAGACCCGCCTTCCAAATCAGATGCATTGCACACCAAGTCTGCATCTACAGCAGTCAGTCCCAGAGGCCTACCACCATCCCAGATCCATCCCTGCCATTTAAGTCCTTTTGTCATTCTGAATGTGTGGCAAGGTTTAACGGCTAACGTTGGTCTCTCTGTGTCTTCCAGGGCCACGTTCCTGAGGTCCAGCCACAGGCTCAGCTGTCGACAAATGAGCCAGGCCTTCCAAGAGTCAGCGTTGATTTGGACTTCCTGGAAGATGACATCTTGGGGGGATCGCCGGGAGGAGACAACGGAAGCAATGGAGTTGGGACAAACCATGAGCCTTGTGACATTTTGCAGCAGAGCCTGGCAGAGGCTAACATCACAGAGCAGAGCCTTCAAGAGGCAGATGCTGAGCTTGACCTCAGTCAGTTTGGGCTGACTGGCCTTACGCAGGTGGTCCAACCCCTGCCTGAAGCTGGCCTGTCTGGTGTGGGCATTGGAGGTGCAACTCAGATTTTCCCAAACCAGGGCACCCCTACTGCACCCTCTAATGCCACCCCAGACATGCTCAGCTCAGTCCTGGCACATCAGGGCCTTCAGCTTCAACCCCAGGTCATGAACAAAGCTATCAGCGTCCAGCCATTCGTGCAACAAGTCGGGCTTGGAAATGTAACCCTTCAACCTATTTCGAGCCTTCAGGCCTTACCGAATGGCAGTCAGTCTGGGCCGTTGGGCATTGGACAAATTCAAGTTGTGGGCCAACCAACTGTAATGACTATAAATCCATCTGGGCAGCAGATCTTGGCAAAAACCATGGGTGGCTACCAACTGCATCAACCTGGGCCTGAGGCAGCAAGCGCTGGAACGCAGGCTGGGCTTGGAGGCTCTGTTTTGAGTTCAGGGGGAGGACTTTTAATTCAAGGGGGCAAGGCCACTCTAGGGTCCCCTGCCTTAAATGGCCCGGCTGTCTGCTTAAGCAACACAAATACCAACAACAGCGCAACTACAATGGCCACTGCTGGTGGCATTGTGGGTTTCGGTAATGCCTCTTTGGGTGCAGGAATTGGATCTCAAACACAGCCTCAAGGCCAAATTATGCAGAATGTCATCATCCAGCGAACGCCAACACCAATTCAGCCCAAACCTCCGCAAGGGGGTGCAATCCAACCCAAAGTCTTCAAGCAGCAGCAACAGCTTCCTGCTCCACATGCCTTGCCAAATGACGCTAATAAGGCTCTGGGGGTGCAGCAAATCCCAGTATCAGCTGGTCAGAATGTAACGTTCCTCGGAAAGCCTGGCTCAAATGTAGTCTTGAGCACACAGGCCACGTCTCAAGGAACACAGTTCCCTCAAGCGCTCTTTAAGCAACAGGGCCCCCAAACGTCAGGCAAACCGCTCAGTGTTCACTTGTTAAACCAACAGGGCAGCATTGTCATTCCCTCGCAAACTGTCCTGCAGAGCCAAAACCACCAGTTCCTGTTACCGGGGCTGCAGGCAGGAGGTCAGATCCTGACGCAGCATCCCGGTGGTCACATCATTACCAGTCAGGGGCCAGGAGGGCAGATAATCACTAATCAGATCTTGACAGCCAATCAGAACATCAACCTGGGTCAGGTGTTGGCCTCACAGGGCCACCCTGGTGCCGCCCATATTCTCCAGCTCCAGCCCGGTCAGATGGGTCAGCCCACACTGTTCCAAATGCCGGTGTCCCTGGCGCAAACGCAGACACAAGCCCATCCGGTAACGGGCCACGTACAAACAGTCATCCAGGGCATGCCGATACAGAATTCCCTGTCTGTGGAGAGCCTTAGCCCAGCAGTCAGTTTACAGACATTGCAGCAATCTGGTGGCATCCCTAATAACAGTAGCAGCGGATCGACGGCCATGGCGCCATGCCAGCCCGGAGAGGGAATCACTGTATTGGGCGGCTCTACCGACCCTGCTGCTCAACCAGCACAGACCCAACCGCAGCCCTCGATTCTCACGGTTCAGACGACTCCACCGGTTTCAGCAGCAGCTTCGGTTCCTTCCTCTTCATCTCCATCCCCAACTATGGCCACGTCCACAGCCTCAATGGTGGGTTTGGGTCCCCAGGCCCAGCACAGCCCCGGAAAGGTGTTGTTCACATCACCTGGTTCCAGCATGATCCTTAGCCAGGAGTCTTTTCAAATGTTCCTGCAGCAGGTCAGTGTGCTCTCTTTAAACCTTATCTGTTGTTTGCAAACTGTGTGTCTTTGCTAATAAGCTAACATAACAACATTTGATCCCCGAGCTGACCTCTGACCAGTTTGGATGATTGTTTTACCTCTCCAATTCCTCAACTGATAAATGTGCCCATGTTAGGACCAACAGCAGCAAGCAGGAAAAGACCCACCTGCCGCTGTGGGTGTACCTGCATCTGTTATCGTCAGCGGCAGCAGTTCTGGTCCCACCCCTTCAGGCCATGACAACTTGTTAGCTGAGACTCGGCAGAGGCAGAGTCCCAGCCCCTCCCTTGGCCCCGCCCACATGGCAACAGTGGTTAACAAGGTAGATGAGCTCATGCTCCGCACTAAGCCCCACCCACTTGTTGCTGCCACTGCTGCGTATTGGACCACTGTCTCCCAGCAGAACTCCCTTTCTTTCTCTGTCCCCCTGTCTTTCCACTGTCATTGCTCAGGCTTGGATGCCTTTCACTTATTCTCGCCACATGTTTTTGCCTGTTTTCATTAGACTTTTCTTCTGCACTGTTATCCGTTTCTGTCATTGATACTATAATTATAGTGTTATGGGTTTATTATGTCCATTAATCCATACTATTATTGCATGCAACACCTTCCCTTTAATATCCATTTCTTTCCTCCTGTTATTTGCATGATTATTTTTAATAGTAAGCTTGCCAACCTATATTGACACTAATTGGGATATGGGTTGATGCAAATAACAGTGCAGTTGTTGCTCTTCAAATGGTTTCACATGCAATAATGAAACTCTAGGGACTTTATTTTTCGGTTGTGTGTTTGCATCATCTTCGTGCGTTTTCCCATGGGCATGTCATGATGGAGCAATGGCTCTTCCTATTAGTTTTGCTCCTGTAAATCTTTGTCAGTCACTCTGTCCATTCATATTAACATTCATCCTACTTACTACCTCTGCTACCCAAATGTTTAGTAACTGCTGTTTAACCTCAATCAGCCCCCCCTCCCACCACCACCCAGCCTCCCCAAGAGAAATTAAATTAATTCCTTTCAAGATCACTTTCAAAGATTTGATCTTGATCACTTGCTCGCTGCCCTGAATTACCTTTACCCTCTACCAGCAAATCTGTTTTAGTTTTAGATTTGTACTATTTTTATTTCTTGTCTGTTCTCTGTAAACCAGTTTTTATTTTTTCTGCAAAAATTATGTCCTCATTTTAATTGTCTTACCCCCCCCCCTTAACACCCCAATAGTGTCTATCAGAAAGGACTAATCTGTTGGATGAGTACATTTTGTACGGTTCACATATTTTGTACAATTTACTACTAAAGCTGTTGTAGAATTTATTATGAAACTGTCTTTTTGAGATTTTGAAAATAGATTTTTCCTTTCTATTTCTTCTTGCTTTTGTACGATCCTACTTGTATTTGTTTATTGTTGCTTATTGCTGTGTGGTGTTTACCAATTTTTTTGTGATGTTTTTTTTTTGGTTTCTGCACTTTATAGGAGTGATTGCAAGTTAGTCATTGTTTTAGTGATGCACTGAAATCAAGTTCTTGGTTGAAACTGAAACTGATATACCGTTTTGTTTTTCTTTTGTTGTTATACCTTTTGCATATTTAAAAAGTGATTGCGAAACTGAATTGTGCAGTAATGTAAAGTAACTCATGCTATTGATATTCTCATCATTAGGGCATTACACTGCTTAAAATTAAATGGGAAACCACATGAAATATGGGGCCATTTAATGTTAACTGATGTTCTGTCATGTCCTACAGTGACTCATTGAAAAGTGTGATGTAGAATATATTCAGAAGCACCTGGAGTTGCCTATCTCTCTAAGCATCGTTTTGTCTTTTCTGCTGTTCCCATCTGCTTGTTGTATAATGTCTCTGCTTCACTAGTTGATACATTTTTACAGAAGTTCTGCCCTAATTCACACAGTGATTGTAAACTTTTGTGGTTGGCGATGAGGTTCCCCTTTTATCTTAAAACTGATGAAAACTTTCAGAGAAGTGAGGAAAAGTCTAAAACAAACAGAAAATCCAGATGTTCCTGAATGCATTTCTCCTATTTTATGTTGATGATTTTTTTGTTTTCGTTGCTGTGCGGAAGTTCAAATGTCAGTATTGCAAAATGTTAGTTTGTTGAGGTGTTTTTTATGTTCATATTGCTGTTGAAATGATTTTATTGAAAGCATTTTTAAGGTGTCATTTTCTGTTGCTGAAGTTTCAGTGCATCCCTAAAAATTCGTTTTCTCAAATTGATGAATTAAAAATATGAACTGGCTGATTAACCAAACATTCATTGACTATTTTCTCTTTTTTCCCCCTGCTTTTTATACTGTCTAGGTTCCGTCGGCAGGACATTCACAGACTATAAAGATCCAAAGCGCCTCCCCATCTCAGCCTGTGGTCACCCCTGCACCAACACCCACCCTGGCTGATAGCCCTCAACCTGCCCAAGCTTCTCCCATAACCATCGGGCAGCAGATCCAGTCTCCTCACCAGCACCAGCAGTCTCGGCCTCCATCGCAGCCCCAGCCTCAGTCTCAGGCACAGACTCCCTCGCGCTCCTGCACGCCCCTCTTTATTATACACAATCCGATCGGAGGTTCTCCACAACCACAGCAAGCTCCTACACCTCAACAGCAGCAGCCTCCGCAAATACAAGTGCAGCTCCAGCCTCAAGTTCTTTCTCAGACTCTGCCTCAACCTACCGCCCTGCAGCCAGACATACCTCCTTCCTCGTGTTCCCCAAAGCCTCCGCAACCACTTCCTGCACAGTTCCAGTTCCAGCCTGCTGTGAGCTCGCCTCCAGCTGCAGTGGTGAAACAGCAGGTGACGGTGGTGCCAGGGCTGACTGCAGAACAGCAGCATCACCTTCAGCTGGTCAGTGCGCAGCTGCAGACTATGTCATCCATCACACAGCCCTCTCCTCAGCAAAAGCTGCTTCTGGAAAAACTTCACCAGGTAATGCATCATCACTTTATACATTACATACCCGATAGTTAAGTTTGCTCTGAAATAAAAATACTTGCACAACTGACAAAATCACCCATCAGCTTATTTTTGATGGTTAGTTCAGATATATAAAACAGAGCTTTGGTAACGTTTAGTTGTCACTGTGGGTAGGACTAATTACTATGACAAATGTTTTGATTCATACAGGTCCAGCAAAACATTCTTCTGCAGGCTAAGCAGCAAGCTCAGGCACAAGCCCAAGCCCAAGCCCAGGCGTCTCAGCAACAGGCCACAAACCAGTTCAACAAAATGCCAGATCAGCCATCAGTCCAAGCTGCAACTTCAACGGCCAGTGGCACCATCCAAGCGCCAGTCCAGTCCCTTCTGCAGCAGAAATCTGTGCTGGTCAAGTCCTCTACTACAGGTGGGGATTGCATATGTTTATGCTTTAGATGTTTACTTTGAAATATCCCTATGTTTACAATGTCTTATCTTCACCTTAGGTGCAAATGACACTCAAGTTTTTTCTGCTGTGTCGGCTGGGGCTACAGTGAACCAGGGAATCACGACTCCAAACCTTGCGCAGGCTGTTCAGGTGAGAGTCGTATTTTCACTGTAGTTTACAGCTGGACAATTTACTTTTGTAGTAAAGATATTGCAAAGTTATCTTCTCAGTTTTTAACGCTTTCTTGATTCTGGTTTGCAGGCAAAGCCAGGAGTCATAAGTTCAGTTGGTGGGCTGACTCTGAATAAAGCAGGTTTGCAGATACAGGTTTTAGGTGCTGCACTCTCTCAAATGCCCGCACTTCCACCACCTGCTCCCCAAACACAGGTAAGGTTCAAAATCACATTACATAAGACTATTGAAATGAACTGGACGACGTCATAGTTATGGTAATCTTGGTATCTCTTGTCTTTTCACAGACTTCAACATTAAAAAGGCCTTTTAGTATGGAACCAAGCAAAGAAGCTAGGTAATATATACATACTGTATACAGAGCATAAATTGCAAATGTTATTAGTTGAATCCAAGAATAACCTCATAAATAATGGGAATGTGGCATTTAAAGGGTTAGTAAACCCAAAATAAAAAAAACTGGCCCATGTTTTACTCACAATCAAGGCATCCTAGATATCTCTCAGACGAATCCAATTGGAGTATATTAAAAATTGTACTGGCTCTTCTAAGCTTTATAATCGCACTGGGCATGCATTTTTTTTTTTTTTTTTTAAGAAAAAAAACATACATATTTACAAAACCTTTCCTTTAACTGCCGTACATACAAGCTCTTCCAGACAGATGACAAAGGACGTAGGCATAGCGCATGTGCTTGCGAGTTTGTTTACAGAAGCAAAGGAAGCAAAGTTTACTTTCTTTAGCAAAGGAAAATCCTGCATTTTTCTTTACAAATCCTGGTTTTGCACTTTTTAATTGAATTTTTTGTTTTAATTTTGGCATTTTGTTTTGCTCTGTCCTTTGTAGTTTCGTGTTTGTCACTAATCATGCTACACATATCATCCCCCTGGAACATCGAAAGTTTGGGAAAGTGAGGGGAAAGCGTTTATAACATTGTAAATCTGGATATTTTGCTTACAAAGGTCTTACAGATTTGGAAAGACATGAGGGTGATAAATTAATGACATAATTTCATTTTTGGGTGAACTAACCCTTTAAGTATGCATCATGCAAGGTTTGAAACCATTTGTTGATGACTTGCTAATTGTTTTGCACTAATCTTTTTAAAGCTGTTTTCCTGATCACATGTTCGTGTATCTGTTTGTAGGATGCTGGAACAACTGCGAAAACAGCAAGGCTCGGTTCTCCATCCTGATTATAGCTCTCCTTTCCGCTCATTTGAAGATACACTTCATCGACTGCTACCATACCACCTGTACCAAGGCATGGCTTCATCCCCAGAAGACTACCGCAAAGGTAAATTTCACCCTCTTTGTGAATACACTCTTACGGTGTGGTAGCGTAGTTGTGTGGCACCCTCTTCGGGGCTCATGTGTAATTCTTTTACGCTTCTCTGTCCAGTGGATGATGAATTTGAGAATGTCTCATGCCAACTCTTGAAGCGCACACAAGCAATGGTGGATAAATATCGTCACTTGCTTTTTGAGGAATCAAAGGTATCATTTTAAATCTCACTTGATCTCTTTTTTTTTTTTTTAAGTTTGGACCTTGTGAGCCCTAGATTCATTGGTCTCTTTGCGCTTTTTACTTTGAGCAGAGGCTGGGTCCCTCTGCAGAGATGGTTATGATTGACCGGATGTTCATTCAGGAGGAGAAGGTTGCTCTTAGTCAAGACAGGGTTCTAGCCAAGGAGAAACCAGGTAATGTATAGGGTTCAGTACAAGTTACCATTTAAGCATGTGAATTTGAAAACGAGAATGAGCTGTGTTGTCTGATGGTGTGGTATTTAATCACCTTCATCTACTCTTTGCAGAAGAATTTGTGGCCAATTCCTGTTTGCTGGACAGCAGTGCCATGAGACCTGTACAGGTGGAGCTGAGTTCTGTACGAACTGCATCATCATCATCATCATCAACATCAGCAGCAGGTGCAGGTCAACCTGTGGCAGCTGGACCTGCACCTGCTCCAGCTGTTGCCCCTGCCCCTGCCCCTGCTCCAACCCCAACCCCTGCACCTACTCCAGTTGCTGCCCCTACTCCTGCTTCAACCCCTGCCCCCTTCCCTCCCACAAAGCTGGTGATTAAGCAAGGTGGAGGGGGAGCGTCGGTATCCTGGTCCACCAGCTCCACCCCTACGCCTGCTCCCGTGGTCCGGCCATCTGCAGAGCCAGTCACGCCAAGCGCCTCCTTCAGCCGCACTCCGTCCTCCCGCCCTGCTGATGATGACGATGATGTCACGCTTCCCCAGCGGACCAGCAAACCGCCCATCAAGACCTACGAGGCACGCCAGCGAATAGGTTTGAAGCTGAAGATCAAACAGGAGGCGGGATTTAGTAAGGTGGTTCACAACACTGCTTTAGATCCAGTCCACTCCCAATCCCAGCTCACTCCACAACCGCTGCCCCCTGAGCAGCCGCAGAAAGTCAAGCCCACGCATGTAACCCCACCCACCACAGTCATTAGAACTCCTCCCGCAACTTCTTACCCCACCACCTCTTCCACTATCACTACGGTAACCACACACACAGGCTCCGCCTCCAGTAGCGCGACCACCTCTAGTGGACCTACGCCCTCATTTTCTTCCTCCTGGTCTTCATCGTCCCCTTCCACATCTACGGCACAGATGAACGGCACTCTAGAACACCACGAAGTAAGCGGAGTTAAACGAACCCCAGCGTCCACGGCGACTCCTCCATTAACCACTTGCCGGCTCCCGCTTCGAAAGACGTATCGAGAAAACATCAGTCCACGTCACAGGCCGGGAGTACCAGGAGGAGGTGGAGATACGTTGCCCATTCTACCAGCAGTACCCCCTATTACTACTTCCCCCCAGCCACAAGGTTCCTCTCCTCAAACTGAACGGACTGTAATTGCCAGCGTGAAACTAGAGAGGCAGGGCGGACATGGGCGGTCTCACCCCCATTCAGAGTCGCAGAGCCTCGCAGCAGTAGAGGATGTCCTCTACCGTGGCATCAAAAATGCGTACCAACATCACAGAGAGTTCTCTGACAAAGAGGATGAGGGCGAGGCAGAGGAAGGTGGCCGTTTGGGGCGGTTGAAGGGCATAGGGAGCAAAAACCGTGAAGGAGGAAGGGGTACCTTTAGGATGGATCAACATGCCCCTGGCCCACCTTCTCCTGGAGAGTCTTCCTGCACAAGAGACTCCACACTTCCTGCCAAACGCTGTAAGTCTGACTCTCCAGATATGGACAATGCAAGTTTCTCTAGTGGCAGCCCACCGCCTGATGACTCGTTGAATGAGCACCTGCAGTGTGCCATAGACAGTATACTGAACCTCCAACAGGGCCCTCCTGGACATGGAGGCTCAGGGAAAGCGGCTTTAGGGAGGGTTCATGGGGAAAACCTGCCTAATCAGCACCAAACCCATCCTTCCTACAGACAGTCCATGCCTCCCCTCTCCACACCACCTTCGTCCGCCCCTATGTCCCAGCATCCACAGGTGGGGGGCAGAGGACAAAATGGAAATTTGGTTTCACAGACGCACAGTAGATAACAGCTCCTTTAGCCGATGTTGACTGAAAGACTGAAAAGCAGGATGTCAAAGGATAGGGGAACACGGAGACACTTTTCCCATGATCAGCTGTGTCTGCTTTGTTTGTCTGTGGTTTGTGCTGATGAAATGTGTTCTTTTGGTTTACATATTGGCCCTTTAAGTGTACTTTCTAAAGTATAAAAAGTGCACTTTGATATGATTTTCAAAATTTTGTCCCTCTGTTTTTTCCTGGGTTTCCAATCTGGGATGGTTCCTACGTCGGTTTCCCAATTTAAAGATTTCTCTCAACTTGTGAGAGACAAAAATATATGACCATTCATTTAATAAATAATGTTTGTAATTACTGTGACGTATGCAGTTTGCAGGAACTTTTTAAGTGATATCATGAAAATTGTCATATCAAACAGTAGTTTATTTGGTTATTTTGGAGAATTTATTTTGAAGAGACTATTGACACTATTGACTTTTCCCTGTGTTAAAATGGTCCCCCTTTACCGTGAAATTATATTTTTGGGAACTGGTGATCACTGTGTAAAGGCTCGTTAATGCATAATAATATAGTGCTCTTGTCTCCCCTGAGACATGAAATCTGGTTTTGGTTATCCAGCTACAGGAAATAACAGTGAAACATTCACAAACCGAAAAGTCACCAGAACTGTAGAAAATCTCTTGACCTTTAAAGCATTCCAGCATCAAGAGCACATTTACAAATCAAACATACACAGCACAGCAAATGTGGTTACCTTTTTTATTCAAAGAAGTGTAATTTTTTTTATGTCTGGGAACATAACTGAAGTTCCCAGACATAAAGCCTCCCTCATTTGTTGTTTTGTTTTTTTAGTAGGCATATGTATGTTCAGACACTTACACATTTAAGATAGAATCACTGAAAGATCTTTGAACCGTTCAGAAGCAAACACAGCGAAAGCAATGACATGGAAAAAAAGAACAATAATAATGTAAAGAGAAAAAAGAAAATAGAACTGTAAGAATTTGAAGTATAGTACTACAGATTAATTTTGTATTGTATTTATTGTGTATAATGACACTTTTTAAAAAAACAAACTGTACATTTAGTAAAACTGTAAATTAAACTTTGCTTCTTTTATGAAACAATCCCACTTGTTTGTTTGCCATTTGACTTGGTTAGTTTTTCAAGGCTGAAGGCTAAAGAGATTTATTTGATTTCAGTAACACTTTATTTCAATAGTCCACTTTAGACAATTTACTAACAGTAAGTAACTTTGCAACTACATGTCAACTAGCAGTCATTAGAGTTTTATATGCTTAATATCTTCTAACGCTTTTTGATGGGTCCACAACATAGTGACCATCAGAATCTTGTGTATGGCAACTTATTCTACTAACCCTAAATCTACCCTAACAGTCTGAGAGTTAGTAGACATGTAGTTGCAAGTTAAGGAGAATTGGTTGACACATTACTTATCATGTCTAAAGTGGACTATCAAAATAAAGTATAACCTTGATTTCATTGTATAGCCTATATGTAATGATCTTACTGGCCAGTAGGGGGCATTGTTTAATCGGGTCTGAGTCAGAGAGGCGCAATGATCTGCGAAGTCTCTCAAAGGTGGTCTGTCATGCCAGCATCAAGAGTCACGTGAACATCTGCTCTGCAAACTGATCTCTTAGATCAAACAAAACCCAAAGGAATCATAATAGAATATGCTGCCCCATGGTGCAGCGTCTGCTGAAAGACGAGCACCACCACACCCTCACGTTTTGCAGGCAGTACTTTATGTAAATGAATGACTCGCCCTATAAAACGCTTGACTCCACCTTAGCTTGTTGATGCACCCCCCCTCACTCCCTGTCCCCACCCTGGTTTAAACCCATTGTCATCACTTGCCGTCCAGGGCTCTCCCCTGCTTCTGCGTCAGGCAGTGTTTGAAGAAGAGGTGCAGAGAAGAAACGTAGGCAGGGAAAGAGGCAGTACTTGTGTGCATGCCTTAGAGCTGATTTTGCTGGAGGAGTCAGAAGGCACAGGCAGATCAGATCAAGACCTCTCATCTGAAATACATGAAAAATCTGAGAAGAGCCATCACTTGAAACGTTTGACTTGGTGCTACTTGGGTGCCTCGGACAAAGATTGTTCTTCTAAGATACGTCCTCATGTGTAGAAAGAGTGGTTAAGGTTCATCATCTCGTCAATTACTAAGGTAAGAGGACAAATTGTGGACTTTTCGGAATATACTTTTGTGTATTGCACTTTAAAATCCCTTTTTGATTAGATATAGTTTCAGAATAAAGTTCGGAACATTTGATGCAGCGATGAACCAAGAAAAGGTCCAAACAAGGGAGCAAATGCCTTTGGCCTTTCCTCCAATTATTGGCACACATCAGTGTTCTGATTCTGTAATACTTGTGGAAATTAACTGAAGCTCATGGCTTCTGCAAAAGAATTCAACTCTCTGTCGCAATTGCGGTGAAGGATGCCACAAGGCATTTTCCATCTTCTGCACAACATGTGAGTCTTATTACATAAAGGCAGCTGTGCAAAAGTTGAACTTTTATTACAACACAACTAGTGTCTTAACAGTTGATAACAGAGGCTCTAAATTTGGCACAACCTTGATGTGAGAAACATGCATTCACTTCTGCATGAGCTCCATTTTGATTCAGAATAAGTCCTCTTGATAAGCCTGATGTGTTTGTAGGGAGTGTTTCGAATCCACTGTGAGCCAAGTGCTCATTACTGCAAAAAATCCTGTCAGTATTCAACAAAAACAACTGAATACGCTTTTGTTTGATGCATCACTTGTGTATTCAGCCCTTTACACACCGTAATCCTTCACTCATTTAACTTTCCACTGTAAGCCGCTGCTGGAAAACATGGCTCACTCTTTTCAATATACGGAAATAAGTTATGAATGTGTGTTTGTGGACCCAGAGTTTGGGTGTGTGTGTAAGTGTTTCCAAAATGAGCACCAACATTTTCCAGGGACATGCATGGACAATGCACTCTACTTTCCCTGTAGGCTAAAAACGTCTCTTTAGATTCTTTATTTAAAGATATATGGAAAAGCTAGACATTTTAATGGGCAGAAAGCCTGTTACCCAAAAAATATAATGGCTACAGTAAAAGTATTCAATATAAAATTTAATAATTTAACATTCTGTTTACTTTTATGTTTTTCAGGCAAAAAATTGTTTGCTAAAACAGAAGAAACCGAGAGTTGTATAACATTGTATACTATAGTCTGCTTTAACTCCAGCAAACATCCCTTAACTACTGTAAACCTGTGAGGCAGAACACTTGGGTACATTATATAAATACTGTAAGAAAGAGAAGAGTCTTCACAGTCATCCCAGAGGACACGTAAACAGTGCAAAACAGAGCCATAAATTAACTGCAAAGGAAACTCTGAATACTCTCGCAAGTTGAAGATGTCACGCTGGGGACGCAAGAATGTCAAGAAGACCCCTGAGGTGATCAGGACCGTGACCGAGGGCCTCAAGTCACTCTATCAAAAGAAACTTCTGCCCCTGGAGCAGTACTACGGCTTCCATGACTTCCACTCACCGAGTCTGGAGGACGCCGACTTTGACAACAAACCCATGGTGCTAGTGGTTGGTCAGTACTCCACAGGAAAGACAACCTTCATCAAGTAAGATCCTACATAAATCAGTTAACTAGTGTTTTTTTCTGAATCTAGGGCTTTTAAAATGTTTAAAGTCCATACAAAAGCAATCTAAACACATTATAAAAGTTAAAAATGTGCTGCTGAAAAACTACTGAATTGTTTAGTTAGAGGTTAAACAGTTTTTCACCATTTTGTGACTTTTTTTTTTGGGCGGACCTGAAATCATGTCTCGATGACGCACTGGAGCCACTGAGCATGGTCCTAACAATATAACTAGAGCTAATAGCATCAGCGGTTCGCCGCTCAATCGTGAGTTACTGAGATTGCTGTAAATTTCTACAGCCAACAGTTTATTAGCTAGGTTGTAAATGCATGTTACCTGTTGTACGGCTGTGTAAATCCAGGTAAGCTGCTAGAAGAAGCATCAATTCAGGTTGTAGCGTATTTGACAGTTGACTAAGGCGACAGCTTTCCCTCGAGGGGCGTAGTTTCAGCGCAGTCAGCGGACACGCCCCCAGCGTTTGAGAGCAGACAAAACTGTTTATTTTTTCAAGATTTGATAACTTGTTTTATTTACTTTACTGGTTATAACATTTTTGTGTGCTTTGACACACTCAGAACACATATTTAATATTGCTTTGCATGGACTAAAGTAAAAGTATGTTTGAAAGAAGCAAAAACTATGGTGTCTGTGTGGTCATGGCTATGGATAGGATCTTGGGAGCTCACTAGGTGTGATTTTCTGCCTATATAACATTGTTTTGAACCCAGTATTAAATTCAAGGGTTGGTTTTAGGTCATTTAGCCTACAGAATGGAAATACATAGCTGAACTAATCCAAACTGTTCCACAATGTTTTGTTTGTTCTGGTAAATGACAGAATAAAAACCACAAGGTTATTAAAAACTATCATGTCAACATAGTAACCATGGCTTTGTTCTGTCAACGCAGGTATCTGCTGGAACAGGACATCCCAGGGAGTCGTATAGGCCCAGAGCCCACCACCGACTGCTTCACCGCTATCATGCACGGAGACGTGGAGGGCATCATTCCTGGAAATGCCCTGATAGTGGATCCCAACAAACCCTTCCGCAAGCTCAACCCCTTCGGAAACACCTTCCTCAACAGGTGAATAGAGTCATACAGGCAGATGTTACACTGAGCTGCTATGTATGACGTGACATGAGAAATGAGGGTGGGTTGTGTGGAAGAATGTGTTGACTGATCCATCTGCTTACTCTGGGCACGCTGGGAAGATAACAGAGAAACAGTGTGTTAGTTTTTGCTCTACGGAATTTCAAGCTTCCGTGCCAAATTTCTAAGGTAGGAGGGACTTTCCTTATTTGTGGAAAACTTGTGGAAGGGAGCGATATCACAAGAGAGGGCAATGAGCGCTAATGTGCCTAAAGCAGAACTGCAATGTGAAATAACTTAGAGGAGTCCACCAAAGTTTAAAAAGAAGACCTTGTTTCAAAGTTGTCTTTACATAATCAAATATTTATTAGTTTTACATTTGCCAGGATTTTTGCATTTTCTGAAGATAATGGTGCTTTACACTGCTAGATTATAGTGGGTGGCTGCCAAAGCATTGCTATGAGGTTGCCAAGTTGTTTTTTTAGCTGATTGCTATGAGGTTGCAAGTGTGTTGTCTGTTGTGTGATTGCTTACTAGCTTTATGACATTATGACAAATCATCAGAAAGTTTAACAAATCTCAATTTAATATTGTGTAGCGTAACAACTAAGTAAAAAAGTAATACCATATTTTCCTTTCACTTTGAACACATTTTATATGTCAATCACTAATCACAATTTTTTTTTTCCCAAGAAAAATACAGTATTTTATAAATATCATGAATTATTATTCTACACAGAGAGTCACAAAGCATAACACTTCACATCCTGCCCTGTCATAAAAAGGCCAAATCTAATATTTTATTCTTGATGATCATGAGGGTCTGCTGGGGACTCAATGAAATCAATGAAAAATAATGTTTTTATTTTCGACATGGCTTTGATCTGATAGACAAACATTTTTCTCATATATTCAAAAGCAGTGAAGCAGATTTGTTAAAATATTTATATATAGAAACAAAAATGGAATATTGTTTCTAACTAATTAAAATAAATACTGATTTTATCCATTATATCACTCACCAAAAATATACAGTACATAAAAACAAGCTCTTCATATAAGAGGTTTGTTTTAAGTGTTTACATGTAAAATTGCATTTCTATTTTTTTTTTTTTTAATTTATTTTAATTAAGATATCTGGACAAAAAAGAGCATTGACCCTAATATTTCTGGCTGTCTGTATAAACTATATTAATTTGGTGAATGAAGTGAGCAGTGCTGGTTATTAAAATACCAAGCAGTAGCTAAACAGTGGGAGGAAAGTAAGCTGTAGTTCAAGTCCAGGTCATGAATACCTCAGTCATCTCATTAACCTTGCCAAAAGAGTTTCATAATTAGCTTGCAGTTGTCTGTCAGCACCAGAGAAGGCACTGTTTTGAGTGCCAGGGAGTCTTTATCAGATCCAGTTTTACCCCGGTCTCTTTGGGTGTATTTTTGCAAACATGTTTTGAGAACTTCTTTTCTCCTACTTCCTGCCCAGGGAAGCTGTCCACTCGTTAAACTCATTTAAAGCAGGAAGAGACCGTGTTTTTCTATGCGGCAGATCATTAGTGGCAAGTATTGTTTGATTTTGGCAGTGCTGGTCATTTTCCATCAGGAAGCCTTGTGTGTTTCAAGCACCACTTCCACACAATGGATCGGCCTGGGAGGAGTGACGCTAGAAGTCTGCTTCTTAGATCACACACAACAGCTGTGATAGGAGTAATGGACCATTTTTTCAGCTTTTCTCAGGGGGAGAGTGATTTTAACTAAAGAGCTCCTGAATGTTTGATATCTGTGCTGTGCCCTTTTAAGGAATCAAATCGCAGCTGTTTTGCGCATAACATGATGAGACATACAGTGCCCCTGAAGCATATTTAAACAATTTTGGACACTTACAGTACTTACAACATTAAAGCTTTACTTGAACCAGGAGGAAAAATGAACTTACTAAAGTTTGGTTCACTGAATGAAATACAAAATGTGTTTGAACCTCATCTCTTTCTCTGATAGATTCCAGTGTGCTCAGATGCCCAACCAGGTTCTGGAGAGCATCAGCATCATTGACACCCCGGGTATCCTCTCCGGTGCTAAACAGAGAGTGAGTCGAGGTAAGCTGACTGGAAATGTAGAGTGAGAGGAGTTTGTAAGTACTTTATGACAAATTTAAATCCAATTCCCACTTCAAATTTAATTTCATTTAAACTGGTCTAGAATGTCTCTTTAATTCAGTGTTGAAGATTTATTGATAGACTTTTCCCCTAGTCCCATGTGAAAACTCTACAATACTTTAAAATATGCCTTTCAAACTATTTCTACTGGTAAAATACTTTCTGTTAAAACTGAATTAACCCCATAAAGTCCCTCTGAGAAACTGCAGGTATTAGGTATTAACAGGAAAGCTTAAAAATGATAATACTGATATGAGACATGTTTCAGAGTAAACAGTAGATAAAACTGTCCCTAGGCTCTCCCACAGAGAACATCGTTGGGTAATCTTAGTATGTCAGTGTTGCACCTCTTTACTCGACGTCTGCTTTTCCTCAAATATTTTCCAGCAGTTGAAGTGACGCACAGAATGGGAAAGTGAGCCATTAAGGTGTGACAGGGAGAGGAAAGGGAAGGAATGTGAAGACATTACATGTATTAAGGGGATGTAGGAGGGTCTGGAGGATTGAACTGTTGTCATAACTATTTAAGCATATTATATTATTCATACCACATGCGCACATAATCACCTAGAAGATTGTTAAAGAGCTATAGGGTCTCATGATTTGAAAATAGTTTCATAAGAGCACAACAGCTGAGTTCCAGAATTAGAATCCACAAAACATTGGCAACACTTCTACTTTAACCCTAATCAAAAACACTTGAGCTAATTAAGGCATTCGGGATTAATTGTGTTGGAGAAGGGTTGTAAGTGAAGTATGCAGGAAGGTAGCCCTCCAGGAGTAGGGTTGCCTACCTTGGCACAAATATTCAAGAAAAGCCTACCATGATCTCCAACCCTGCTCCCATCCTGCAGACTTCAAAAACACTGCTTCAACAAACTTGTCTCTAATTACTAACCTATGATTCACAAGTTCAGATGTGTTTGATTGGGGTGGATGATGAAATCTCTAGTACAGTTGTTCTCACGAGCAGAAATGGAGACCCTTGTACAGAAATAGTGTACGCTTCTCTGGAATCCACAATCCAGTGTGAGTTTAACCTAAAAAGAGCCCCACTAATCAAAGAAGTCAATGTCAACCCCAATGCATTCTAATGTCCCTCCTGAGGTACAAATCCCATTCAAAAAGAGACCTTATGAATGCTAAGGGGTTAAAATGGAAGCAAGAACAGTTGAAACATCAAATCTATTGTATTTTATAACTGTAGCCAATAGCTGTATATTGTGTTAGTTTTAATTTACTATTTGCAATGCTTCTTGCAGTTCATTCCCTGACTAAAGAATTAAAGTAGCATTCAAGTTGACCTTTTTTCAGCTTTTCACATCCTTTCTTGCTTCAAATCAAAATAAGAGCTGGTGGGTTTAATCACCGCAAACTCTTTATCGAAGAGTTTAGTCCGTTTTGTTCAGTTTATTGATTGTGTTTTACCTCTTCTCTCGTTTGGTAGGATATGACTTTCCAGCAGTTCTCCGCTGGTTTGCTGAACGTGTGGACCGGATCATCCTTCTCTTTGATGCTCACAAGTTAGAGATCTCGGATGAGTTCTCAGAGGCCATCGGGGCCCTTAAAGGCAATGAAGACAAACTCCGTGTTGTGCTGAACAAGGCTGATATGGTTGACACCCAGCAGCTCATGAGGGTGTATGGAGCTTTAATGTGGTCTCTGGGAAAAGTGTTTGGTACTCCTGAGGTGCTGAGAGTGTACATCGGATCCTTCTGGTCTGAACCTCTTATGGTGACCGACAACCGCAAGCTGTTTGAGTTGGAGGAGGAAGACCTGTTTGCTGATATCCAGAATCTGCCACGCAATGCAGCCCTACGCAAACTTAATGACTTGGTCAAGAGGGCCCGTCTTGTGAGGGTAAGATAATATATCTGCTTTGTTGTAATGACTGCTTTGTTGGTGATGTCAAAAGGTAAAACTGTTTGAGTGCAAACATTTGGGTTAGTTCACCCAATGATGTACAGTAAATGATGACTTGGGTTAGTGATTTTCTTCTGTGGAACACAAAAGAAGATATTTTGATTAATACATCAGTGTTTTGTGTCAATACAATGAAAGTCAATAGGGTCTACATGTGGTTCACTCATAGGTACATGCCCATATCATCAGTTACTTGAAGCAAGAGATGCCGTCTGTCTTTAGGAAGGACAATAAAAAGAAGAACTTGATCTACCAGCTCCCGGTCATCTTCTCCAAGATTCAGCTACAGCATCATATCTCTCCTGGAGACTTCCCTGATTGTGCCAAGATGCAGGTTAGTGAACCACCTGGTCCTTGTTTAGAAGTTAAAATATCCTTTTTGTTGCTTGAAAGAGTCTTTCTTGACTTTCCTTAGGAGCAGCTAATGGCACATGACTTCACCAAGTTCAAAGCCCTGAAGCCCAACCTGATGACTATGTTGGATGAGTTGTTGTCTGGCGACATTGCCAAACTCATGCCCCTTCTTAGGCAGGAGGAAATAGAGGCTGGGGTACAGCCTGGGGTCCAAGGTGGGGCTTTCTTGGGAACCCGCGCCGGACCCTTTGTGGAAGGTGACCCCTTTGGAGAGATCATGGATGAAAATGGTGAAGTGGGTGAGGAAGATGAAGAATGGGTGGTGACAAAGGACAAGCCCAAGTATGACGAGATCTTCTACAACCTAGCGCCGAACGAAGGCAAACTAAGTGGCACCAAAGCCAAAGATTGGATGGTGAGCACAAGGCTGCCAAACTCCGTATTGGGTCGCATCTGGAAGCTCTCAGATGTGGATCGTGACGGCATGCTGGATGACGAGGAGTTTGCCCTGGCCAGCCACCTGATCGAAGTGAAACTGGAGGGTCACGGGCTGCCCCCTGAGCTGCCTGCCCGTCTCGTACCTCCATCCAAGCGCAGACAAAAAGGCTCTGATGCTTAGACAATTCACCCACGTGGCTCCCACTGATCTATCTCCGCACTTCCTGCATGTTGTCCAGCTCCACAGCAGCTGCACTGCATCTCCGTTCACTGTATTTTTGTGCCCTTTTGTACTCTGGTCATTTTGTAACACGCAATTAATGTCTTACTGTGTATTCTTGGTTTTAATGCAACAATTCAAAGATTCCCAGCTGGAAGCCAAAGAGCGTTGTGATAAACCAAAGACTGGTCTCAGTCATTTGGAAGGAATGTTGCATCTGTCGTCCATTCTTTTCCTGACAGTAAAATCATATGACATCACATCAAATGCTACACAACTCAGTTCATAGAGCTTGGCTCCTGAACTTAGTGATAGCAAAAAAAATATTGTAGATAACAGACATTTACAGTATTTTCATCATTGTAGAAATCTATAGGCTTTCCACATTTTTCCATGTGGCTTTTAATGTAGTCAGCTAAATCAGAATGTGAAGTCAAGACATTTAAAACTCTGAAACTCCTTTGACAGCAGACCCGAGGAGGCAAGTGAAAACCTTTTGAGACTTTGTTTTTGGAACAGTTTACTGGCATGTTGCTGTCTTTGCTTTTAAAATCAAAAATGAGATACGCTTTATATGTGATCAGTTTTGTTTTTGTTTTTGTCTTTTTTATAGATTGAGCTCTATGCATACTTTGAACGAATGTCACAAAATATATATATATAAAATCAATTTCATACATGTTAAATAGTGGAGATTTCTTACTGACTACTGTAAACAGTTCCACTGACTGCTTCAGTTATCCAATGTTTTCACAGTAAATATATTGAGCTGAATAAAGACTTTTTGACTGTACTTTTTTGGTTTGAAAACTAGCTTGCAAGTTTTTACTTCATTCTCATCATTATTATTATTATATTTATTTATGTGTTTATATAATTGCTAGTTTATTACTCAAAACAAAGAGAAGTTTAGAACAAACAATATTTAATTTTACATCCCTGGGTTGACATTTTACATTTTCTCCTTTTACTCACTAATCAAAAACAGACTTCAAGTTGAAGTTTCAAAGCCTATTTGGTATGCTTTCTATGGAAAGAGCCTTTTACGAATCTTGAATTTTTGGGAAAGGAGGCACCAGCAGGCAGAAAGGCTGCAGTCTTGTGCACACATATGCTGTACAGTTGCTCAGTGACAGGCCAGATAAACAGTGAGTCACAGATCTCCCTGCCAAAACCCCATACCACCATTTTCCATCTTCCAGCACAACCACCCGTACCTCTCTTCGCTTATACTTTCCAGCACTTCATCATTCCAGACGCTGTGTTATAACTTTTCTCACAACTTATTCAATGCCTGGGTTGTTCCTCTCCTCTCACACAACCCCACAGCATGTGAGAGCATTGTGTGTAACCCTTGAGGTTTGTGAAGAAAGAGAGGAAGGGTATCTCCCTGTTTCTTTCCTAAATTTCTTAGTGGAAAGAAACACAAATGAGAAACAGAGGCAATCCACCCATCGCTCCATTGCTAGCTGGTTTACATTGTGACTCAGTGGTGAAGAATGTGGTGGGATGGGCATGAAGGAGTTATTAATATCTTTTCCTTGGGTCCGTTAAGTTTCCTAAAGTCCAAGTTTAAGATTTGACGCGATCTCTTTATGGAAAACGTTAACATCCCCCTATTTGGACATTTCATCACGGCTGGTTTCAATCCTGAACCCTGCATGTTTGTATGTGTGTGAGGTGACTGAGGCTGTGTGAACATACAAGCATTTGAGATCACAAATTGAGCAAGTGAACATAAATCACTTTAATCATCTGCAGTTTATACTGTAACTCCTAACAATTTCCCCAAACAAAACCGGGTGCTTAAAGCAGTCTATTAAAAAAATAAAGACACTAAAAAGTACATGTTTTAGTCACTGTGTCAGCATTACAATATTCCCTTAGGACAAAATGGCATGTTATTTTTTCATAAGCCTCTTACCAAGCGTCTAAATAGTCTTTCTATGCGAACTATGAGACATTTGGTATTTTATGAAGGAAAAAAAGAGTTACGTAAAGGCACCAAACACGTGGCAGTCTCTTGACTGCATAGCAACCAAAGAGACGAGAAAACATGCACAATATTTGTACATGTTGTGGACACCCGCCTCCACGCCGGGATTCCCTCTCACAGACCAGCATTGAGGGGTCTGCATGTACGTCACGTGCCTACACGGGGAATTCCTCAGAAAGATGGCCCTTAAAACGCATGCTAGCCTGGGCCAGTGTCATTTCACCTACGCAGAGCGCGTCCTCTGGTGGGCATTTACAGAGGCTGCACTGCTTTATAACAAGACATTTCTGCTGGTAAAATGTTAACTTCCAAATGTGACCCTGGAGAACGAAACCAGGCATAAGTAGCACGGGTGTGTTTGTAGCAATAGCCTTGTATGGGTCAAAATTCGCAATTTTTCTTTTGTGCCAAAACCATTAGTAAGTAAAGATCAGGTTCTATGAAGATATTTAGTGCATTTCCTACTGTAAATATATCAAAACTTAATTTTTGATTAGTAACATGCATTGTTAAGAACTTTAAAAGGCGGTTTTCTCAATATTTAGATTTCTTTTGCACCCTCAGATTCCAGGTTTTCAAATAGTTGTATTATAGTCGTACAAACCATACATGGAAAGCTTATTTGTTCAGCTTTCAGATCATGTATAAATCTAAAAATAATAATAATTAAAAAATACTATTATGACCGGTAAAAGGGTATATATATTTATATTTACAATGTATTAGTGGTTAGTTTATGAGAGCCTAACTAAGTGATAATGAATGACTCTTCCACAACAACCTTGAATCGGGAGTAAAAACAAGCTTCTAATTTCTATCTTTTTATGCTAAAACAATTCAGCACCATTTGTATACTTTCAAGAGCTTCTGCTTATGAATTTCTAAAGCCTCTAAAATATCAACATGAAAAAAAACTTGGGGGAAAAAAAGCCTTCTTCCCTTTGATTAGTAGTTCACACAATGTTCCATAAGTAAAAGGCCTTTTAGTTGCTAAAATTACCAGTAGGCCATTGTTCATGTCTTTTTCTGTCTTTTTAAAAAGAAAAAATACATGTAAAAATAAGCTTTCATTTGCAAGTCTTTCAAAATGAACATATACTGGAATTAAGTAAATTAGGCTTAGTTATCTATCCATAATCTTTAGAAAAAATCATGTTAAAATCGGAGTATCCAGTATATGGGAAAACTGCCTACAGCTGTCATTTTTGTATTACATTGTACTATTTATATCACTTACATCACAGATAGATTTAGGCAAAAGATGATTTGAGGCAGGATCTAAATGCAGCTGTCAACTTTTATAAACAATGAATCAGAACAAAAACTTGTGTCCACATGCCAGAAGTCTATAAAAGTTTAACTGAGGAGGGAATGTGTGTGTTCTCTAGCAGCAGACAGAGTTTTAGAGAGACGTGACTGAGGTGAGGGAAAAGCCATGGAGGAGATGATGGAGGGAGGAGCCAAGGAGTCTCCCAGAAGAGTGCCAAGGCCTATAGCAGGACAGATGGAAGAAGGAGCCAGGACTGGAGGAGACCCAGACGTAGCTGAGGAGACACAGGAGGAATAGGTTCTGGGTCAGTTGGGTTCGGGCTAGTTGTCCATACATGTTAAGAGTGGAGCTCTGGGCTTAGCCTCTGGAATGAAAAACGGTTTAGGCTAAAGCTCCTCGACGGACAAACCTGCTGACTCTGTGTTTGTGGAAGAAATGTGGAGGAGTGAGGAAGGACTAGTGAGGAGTTACGAGGCAGGCGGGTCACTGGAATGATGATGCGCTGTGGCTTCTTCTACCATTAACTGTGAACACAAACTGAGGGAACTAATGAGTAACAATGGGGAACAAATAGGAACATGTCTGGAAACCATGATGACAGAACTCAGACAACAGATATGTACAAGAACTCAAACAAACAGGAACAGTGAAAGGAACAAAAACGGAACCAAAATTAATCAAACAAACAAAACTACAGCACTTTGATCATAAAAATAAGCATATAAATATAATTATTGTGAGGTATAGAGTGAAAAATAAAAATAAAATTAAGAAACCACCATATTCTCACTATATTATATTATATGAGCCATAAAAGTGTGATGTATCAGATATAATACAAGCCATAAAACACATGCAAACTTTAAAATAATAATGAATATTTTGTCTGAAGTTTTGAACTGTTTCACTTTTGGATTTTTACTGACTATTGTTTTATATGTCAGGCTTTTACTGTAACATTCAGTGCTCAAAATGTATTTATTTATTTTAAATAAACAAGTTGTTTTAGATAAAAGTCAAATTAATAGATAAAAGTATGATATATATATATATATA
>JAUMHE010000071.1:3510037-3521369 GCA_032359235.1 Enteromius mattozi | reverse complement strand
CAAAACTTCCCATCCCCGCCGACCCTCAACACTGGTGCTCCTCTGATTTATATTAAGCATTAGCTGATTTTCAAAATTGTGGGAGTCAAACCTAGCTCTTTTGGGGCTGAAAAGCAATCCTGTAGTCTTGCACGTCCTGATTTTCAATGTGTCCCTAGTTCAACATATTTTGTTGACCATGGAACAACATTTTAATGGTAAAAAATAGTCTTGACCATATCTCTACACCTAAATCTAACCTTACCCACGAGTAATGCCTAAAATCAGAGTAAATGATAGATGACTGACACTGATGTACAAGCACCAAACACTGATTGTAAGCCTAAACAAAGATGCTGACCCAAGGATATGTTGCACTTGGTAAAATCAGGTTAGCGATTAGTCTTGATAGAGAGGCAGCAAACATGCTTCCTTACATCTGACGGCGAACTTTTGAAGGCCGATATTTCCTTGTTGAGCAGGAGACAAAGGATACTTTTAATCTTGTATGAATCCTTACTAATAACACTAAAAGGAAAGAATTGGTTCAGCCACGGGTGCTCCTGATCCTGTGGCTGATTTTGGACTGCGTTCGCTGCTGAATCACGTTCTTCCTTCACTTTCTTCCACTGACCGACTGTTATAATTTCTCTAATTTCCAGGTCAAGGTGCTGTGCATTGTGGTAAATGATGCAACATAACGTCATTTCCAAAGGACCAATGAACATGTCTGACCAATTTCATGGAATGTGAAAATGAGTCTCATTGGCAGAATAAATAACATTTAAATTAAACTGGGCATCAGTGCAAGACAATTGGTTTGTTAATAGCAAGGGAAAAAAGAATGAAGTGATCTTCAAAAATAAGTACTTGACTGTTAACTGTTATTGACTGTAAATAAAATTGTGAAGAGTAAAAATCACTTTTTTTCCTTTAAAAATGTTATGAAGTAAAAGTAAAAGTATTAATTGTACTCAAGTAAAGTAAAGTAAACATTGCAATCCACACAACATTTGGGAGACATATTAGAGCTTAAATTGGTGGTGCAGGTCTTGTGGTGTAAAGAGAGCCGCAGTATTCAAATCAAATCACTGTTATTGTCACATCACCACAGCAAAAATAAAAAAAATGTAAATGTTAAGCAATAATGAGCAATAATAAGATAGTATATGTGCCTTATGCCATAATGTTATTTTTTAACAAAAACAAAACAATTTGAATAAAAGGTATATGTCTTAATTCTTAACAACAGGTAGGCTACTTTTTGTGTTCATTATTGCCAACAGGATTGTAAATAACATAAACATATATAGAGAGACCTGGGAGCTTAATGTTTCTGCACAGTATTTTATATATACTTATATAACATATATTTATCATATATACACTACCACTCAAAAGTTTTAGATCAGTAAACAAAACTACAGCAAAAACTATAATATTGTGAAATATTTTTATAATTTAAACTGTTTTCTATTTGAATACATTTTAAAACGCAATTAATTTCTGTTGGCAAATCTGAATTTTCTGCATCATTACTCCAGTCTATTTAATACAATATAAGATTTGCGGAGGTAGATTAATCTGCAGTATACAAATAAAACTATTTATTGTTTTGATTTATTGTTTGATTGGACAAACATTCTACATATATACAGCCTAACAGGGTGGAACTGTAAGAGTGTGACAAGCAGAAGAACATTAAAAAAATATAAAAATACTCTCACCTCTATTTGCACAGTTGAAAGAAAGTATCACTTCCTTAAAATGATCTCAGTGGAATTGTTTGCAAAGAAACAAAAATATTTTTAATGTCTAAGTATCTCCGTTTAAGTGATAAAGTACACCTAATATATATATATATATATATATATATATATATATATATAATTTTAGCAATTTATTATAAATATGCGATTATTTTAGAGAAAATATGAATCATAGAGACAGAAAAGTCATTGTGTAACAGGAATGACTATCTTGCTTTATAACTTTTTATCTATTATTCAGTGGCGCAACCGGGCTTCAGCATTCACCTGATAGAAACTCACCTTCGTTTGGGTGGAACACAATATTTCCTTGATTAAGTGCCAGGTGTGTTGGCTGATGAGCACCAATCACAGATAGCCAGGCGCTGATGGAAAAATAGGCATGTTTGGGCTGCTACAGAGAAACAGCACACAGTGTGGTGGCCCACAGAGTGGTTTCCTTTTGTCATGACAAGCAGTTTGGACTGAAAATGTTTATAGACGTTCACACGGTAAGCCATGTTATGTTTTTCCTCATTATTCTGCTCAAAATCTTGAGAAATGTTCAATTTCAGTGTCAGTTTCATTCAAACTCGCAGTATAGCACTTATAAAAATCGCAATGGTAGTGCCGAATGACTATTAATATTACCTATAATAACTATAGAGCGGCTACATTCATATGTTCAAATCTTATGTAAATTACTAACGCAGCAATTTATTAGTAGCCGTCTACAGAAACGCTTTGCCTACACTATTATGAAACTATATACTTTTTTCCTTTTAAGCAAATCTTATCTAGGTATTTTAGCAGAAACAGTATGCTTTCTACAACTCAATGCGTCAAAATACAACCTCATAGCAGTTTTTAAACAGTAACGTTATCTCTGTGTTTTACGGCTGTTTCAGGAGTTATTTGGAAAAAACGTGTCTCAGTGCGCTGCCTTCTTGGAGTTGCATTCACAAATATGATGGGTAGTCCAGACAGGCATCTTACTTAGCCTTTAGGAACGGAATACTAGTAATGCTGGGTACTGTATGATGCATAGTGTTTAACATAACCATAAGTGAAGTAGCAGGCATTATTCAAACACAAGTATTACAAACAGAAGTGAGTGCACTTTAAATGCGTTTTAAACTTGGAAATAAAAACACAATTTTCCTTATTTATTTTTTTTTTGTCAACTCATGAGTCAACTCATGGGCTAGTTGATTGCCTGTGGTTTATACATGATGCATTCGCCCTAATTTTATCTGCATTCTCAATTAAAAACGAGTTTTTGTAGAGCCTACTTCAAATGCTGAAGCAATAGATCTGGATGCAGGGCTTAAACTTTATAAATCATGTGCCAGATCAAAAACATTTTCAGAAGGACGTTGTTAACTTTTTTTTTTTTCCAGGAGACGTTTGGATATCTTTGAAGCAGAATTTTCTCTTTATTACGAAATCTCTCTTCGTAGCGCTGTAGTTGTCTGACTCATCTCAATCATCTGAATCGTCTAAATTGTCTAAGGCAGTGTTACATTGTAGTTCATATAGGTTTCAAGGAGGAGGAGTACATAGAGGTGTAGGTAATTGAAACAAAGCATGCAAATGAAGTGTTCCGGTGTAGCAACCTTCCCCCGTTACACCAGTCCTGGAGTAAAAGACACCAAGAGCTGTGACAAAGCAGAAGTCTCAGTAATCGGCCTCATTTGACTTCCAATAAGAGGACAGGAACGGGCAGGAACCTCTGGCTGCAAACCGTTAATGTTAACACCTTTACTTTAAATCCTAAATACAATGTACTTCACCTTAGTTTCTTATATGATGTTCAGGATAGGATCAGCAGATCTAAGACGGATTCTTAAATTTGTAATCCTACAACAATAATCCAGTTACAATGATAATATTTACTGGAGTATCTACATGGGTTTTAAGAGCATAGCTTACACTTTCTCTCAGGTGTTGTATATCATCTGTCCCTGAGCTCAACGCAGTGTCCTCGTGGGACTGAAATGTACTTTATTTTAGAGCCTGTGCTGTTTAATTAATCACCTGAGACCAATTTTCCAATAAATTAAAAGGTTGTTTAATTTTAGATCCACATACAAAGATCACGTCTGTTAATTATGCAAACAATAAGAACAAACTAGTAAATTTGATGTATGATATTACTGGTGTTGACAGAGCACTATCCCCAGTTTCACCTAGTTTTATTTAAGGGGTTTGGTTAATTCTGAAACTAAATTTGTTATTAATCACCCTCATGTCATTCCAACCTGCTTGACTGACTGACTTGGATTCCAAAAATCTTTGTTTCTTTTGTCTGTCAACATTGTATTCTGAGTAAACAACGCCTTAACTCTTTATACATGTTAAAGCAAGACCGACAGCCTTTGTCCCCCACTCAAACCACAGGCAACTTCTGGTATGGTTGGTTTGCTGCATTGTTTTCATTTAAATAACTTAAAAAGCTGCAAGCACTTCCTTTTGACTTCCACGTTCTTGTGATCTCACTAGTATTACTGTTTCTTGTGTCTTCTAGGCTCACAGCTGAACTTGACATCAATAGGAATATGATCGAAGAAACGAAATTCAATAGAAGATGACATTTAACACAAGTATATTCTGTAGTGTCAATCCGCACCATTTCCTGTAAAGACCAACATCCTCGTTTGTTTCTTGAGAGTGCACATCATCTAACAGAATTGTTGTAAAATGAAAAGGAAGTACATGAAATTGCTCATCGTAGCACTAGTTAGCAGCTTCTGCGTCGTCCTCTTCATTTCCAAGCTAAAGAATGTGGAAGATGACCAAAATGACTTGGCCAGGGTCACTTCAGTTCCAGCTTCCACACCTAGAAAACCCACAACTGTAGTGATAAGCACCATCAAAAAGAAAGCCAACAGTGCTACACCTTACGAGCTCCCACCACTAACAATCTCTGAGACTTTCAGAAAAGACATTCCCAAAAACGGTGCCTTCTGGAACCGGAAGCTTCATTCTCTCCTCAGGCAGTTTGACTCAATCGATAATCAAACTCAGAAAGACCCTCGTGACAAGTTTCACTGTCAGCCTGAGAGTTTCGAGTTGCTAAAAGCCAACATTCAGGATGTTCAGTCATACCCTCCACTTTATGGAGACTTCCTCAGAGGCATGGATTGTCGAGACCCACCGCTTCTTATCGATCAGCCTGACAAGTGTGCATCAGAAACTGGATCGGATCAAGTTTTCCTACTTTTTGCGATCAAATCCATTCCAAAGCACTTCGAGAGGCGCCAAGCGGTCCGAGAGACCTGGGGAAGAGAAGGCTTGTATGAAAACGGACTTCGGGTACAAACTGTCTTTCTGCTGGGCCAGTCGTCTGCGGATGATCCCAGTCTCGACAAACTGGTTTCATTGGAAGCTCAGCAGTTTCAAGATCTCCTCGTCTGGGACTTTCATGACTCCTTTTACAACCTCACTCTCAAGGAGCATGTGTTCTTCAAGTGGATGCTTGATAACTGTCCTAGCGTGTCTTTCGTTTTTAAGGGCGACGATGATGTTTTTGCGAACACTCAAGCGATACTGAATCACCTGCAGTCTCTGAAGCCACAACAGGCCACAACGTTGTACACCGGGCAGGTGATTTCTGAGGCCAGCCCCCTGCGGGACCCTAAAATTAAATATTATGTTCCTCACTCGTTCTATGAAGGCCCTTACCCTCTTTATGCTGGCGGCGGTGGATTCCTCTTTTCTGGAAACCTTCTTCCGTCTCTTTACCACGTTTCCTTTTACATACCCTTTTTCCCAATTGATGATGTTTACAATGGGATGTGCTTCAAGGCACTTGGAATCACTGCAGTTAAACATGATGGTTTCAAGACCTTTGATATTCGTGAACAAGACAGAGAGA
This sequence comes from Enteromius mattozi, assembly GCA_032359235.1. Lineage (NCBI taxonomy): Eukaryota > Metazoa > Chordata > Actinopteri > Cypriniformes > Cyprinidae > Enteromius > Enteromius mattozi. The sequence goes on along the minus strand of JAUMHE010000071.1, from coordinate 3,515,765 downwards.
ACCCCTGTATACACAAAGACCTGCTCCTGGTGCACCAGCGTGACCCTCAGCAGACCATGAGACTGTGGAGAAATATGCACAGTGCCATGCTGACCTGCTGATGTTTGTAAACCTATCAACGCCATTTGAGTTCAGCTGTAGCACTTGATAAAACCCATGTCAGAAAAGATGAACCTGGGTATATTTTCTGGGGGCTACATGGGGAACAATGCTGTGCATTAAAGGTACCTCTTAAAAGACTCTGGATAAAGACTTTTTTTGTTTTCTTTCCATTTGAATATTATGCTTGAAAGAAAAGTGGTGTCCAACACCACCAAATTTTATGTTTCTGTACAACTTAGCAAGATTAACTTCTAGGTAGAGCTGCATGGTAATCATTGTGCAATATGTAATGCATATCTCGTAAGTAAAGCCAGTTCTGTAATCGGCGGCAAAATCTATCAGGTATGTGATTTTACATAGAGCCATTGTTCACCAGTCACAAGCTCATCAGTGAACAGTGATTACAAGATGCATATTACATATTGCGGAATGATTATCGTGCAGCCCTGCTTCTAGGTAAATGATTACATCACTTACTCTTCGTGTCATTTCAAACTCGTACAGAACAAGCTTTGCTTTGTTCTGTGGAACACATTTTGGGGACCGTTTCAGAAGTTTGTTTCTTATGAAAATGAATAGCATCCAAATCTTTAGAGCTCTAAAAAAATACATGAAGCTAGTGTAATGTGAAATGGCATGATGATGTTATACGCTGAATGGACCACTATTTTAAAATGCACTATTTTATTCACTCTCGAACCAAAACAAAGATGTTTATGGAAAAACAAACACACACAAAAAAAGGGACAGGCCACCCAGAAGGTCAAAGTCATGTGCTCTACTCAGTGAAAGTCAATGACTGCAATTATCTTGTGATTCACAGAACACGTCTTACAAGTTTGGAACGACATGGGTATTTTTTTATTCAAACTTATACTGGCTGTTCACACTGTAACAATGTAGCCCTGTTTTTTTTGTTTGTTTTGTTTTTACTTGCAGTGTGAATGTAATGTTAAAATATGCAATACCACTGAAGCTGATAAATTTATTCATGCTACCTCTGTATTTTGGGCCTGTTCTGGAGTTTAAACCTAGTTGATTGAAGCATTCTTCACAATATGTTTTGTGAGAGAGACTGATACACTAACAAGTTTGCATGTGTAAAATGAGACCGGCAAAATGCAAATGAAGGGGTGGCAGCATTGCTTGCTATAACTGTATTGTTTCCTGTGGACAACGATTGAAAGCCACTGGTCTAGACTGTTATAAAATTTTCACTTTGCAGTATCCAGGTTTGTGTAGTTCAATATAATTCACACAAATTATATTGAACTTCACAAATGAAACTCAATGTTACGTTCAAATTAAAGTTTAGTGAGTGTTATAACTGAAACAAGAACCCAATGCAATTTGCTTTTTTCTGTTTTAACAAGTTCTTACTTCTAGATGTGGGTGAACTACTCACTGTGACACGACTGGTCATGTGTGACTTTAAGGTCTTTAACGCTCATGAGGCTAGATAAATAAAACCAACAAAAAAGAGGATAGATAAAATATTTCAATGCTTTTGTGTTTGCTAACAAAACATTTGCATTTTGCAATTTCTTGGAAAAGTATTACATTCCCTTGAAAATGTTGAAATATAAGGTAAATTGAGGATAATTGGGATGCCTCTGCTGTTAGCATTGTTTTGTTGGTTATCTGGTTTTCTTTTCTGCATTTTCATGAACAGTTTTGTGGTAATGTAATTTCCGTACTTTATTTTTGTGTTTGTGACTAATGATTAAGTTAGGTAATTACGTTTTAATGAGGTCAAGTGGAAATGGTTATACAAGGTCTGACTTTACAGTTCCATTGTTTCTTGTTGATTGAGGCATCTATAAATTGAATATAGGCGGTTTCTTAGCAAGATTTGCTCATTTTTCTCAGTGGTTGGGTTTTTATTTTATCGCATGTGGCACTTTCCACATAGGTCCTGAAAATGTGTTTATCTTCATGGTGGACATGTTTAAGTTTGTGTGTGAATGAGCACCACAGTTGTAACTGTTCTGTGAGCTATGGCATGCAGCCTCAGAGACATTAATAAATGTATTTATAGCATCCATATTGTCTGCAGATTGTTTATATAAAAAAAAAAAAAAAAAAAATTAGGGGAATTAAAAATAAACATCAGTTTTTGTCTTTATCGATTACAGTCTATAGAGATCATGAACCATTTTAAATCATACATGTATATTTATATACATTTGTATATTTTTAAGGTTTAGTCTGGATGTTTAAACTTTAACTTTAATGCGTCTAGACTAGTGTTTTTCAAACTTGTTCTTGGAAAATGACCGCTCTGCACATCTTGCTTGTGTCCCTAGTTTACACTCCTGATTAATATCATCAGCTCATTAGAAACTATGCCAAATGTGCTGAGCAGTTGGTCCCAAGGAACAGGATTGAAACCCACTGGTCTAGATGGTTATATCGTTTTCACTTTGCAGTATCCAGGTTTGTCTCTGTGAATGATATTGAAATGAAACACGATGTTAAGTTCACATTAATGTTAAGTTATTTAGTGAGTGTTATTCTTTCTGTGAGCTAGTTGATGATTGAAGTTCTTGGTTTTCATATTGATATTTTAGTAGGCTGTTTAGTCTAGAGATCATGAACCATTTTAAATCGTACATTTATGTAGACTAAATGCTTACATATCTTAAAATATAAAAAAAAAAAGTGAAGGCCGTAAAGAGAACGATCCCTGTAAAAAAAAAAAAAATTACCGTTATTTTAACTGTAGAAAACTTAAAATGCTACGGTAAAAACACTGTTAAATGGTAAAATTAAAGGGAAAAACCATAAACTAACATTCCCAGAATTCCCTGCATTGCATTTAAAATTGTGTTTGAGTTTGAGGTTTTTTTTTTTAAATATGTTTTGTCTTTATCAGTTATGTTTATTAGGGTTGTATGTTACATGTAATGTTGTTAAATTAATGTTTATTGCATATTTCACTTTAATGAGTCTCACCAGGATGGTGTTTAGTGTTTGTGTGAATGACACTGAGCTCCTTCTATATATGTTCATATTTAAAAGCTGCTTGTGATGGGCTTTGGTTCATCATGTGACTTTCTCATCACCACCTGCATTTGGTGCTTATCAGTGCATTTCAAAGATACAAAACAGATTTCAGTACGTCAATAGGTTGGTATATTAACATTATATAAGTCAATGAAATTGCGGTATTTATTTGTAAAATTTTTTTGTAAATTTGTAAATGTTGTTACTATACTTTTTACGGTCAAATTCCAGCAACCACAGCTGACTTTTTTTTTTTTTTTACTGTAAATTTTACTGAATATATTTTTACAGTGATTCTTTTAGTTATAGAGTCTCCGGGTGATTTAAGAATTAGGGCTGACCCTAATAGTCTAATACAATTTTGGTCAACCAAGCATCTTTTGGTCAACCAATTTTCGCAGAAAATAATATATTGTACAAATGTTTTGAATAGCATTCTGGAAAAGTAGAAGCAACATTTTGAATGAACAAATGTCTTGATGCATGCTTCTTACAAAACTTTAATCACAAAAAATATTTTAAAGAACATGGGAAATAAATATGGAAGACAACAGCTACCATCTTAGTTACCAGCATTAAAATGTTCTTTTGAGTTCATCAGAAGAAAGAAATATACAGGTTTGAAACCAATTTAGCAAGAGTAAATGATGAGATTAAATGATGTAAAATGTAAATTTTTGGTTGAAACATCCCTTTAAACTGCTGTACAGGTCAGACTCACATGTCAGATTTTAACTCTGTAATCTTAGCATATGAGGTTACTTTCCAAAATGGTTTAATGTAATTCAAGTGCAGTTATATGCAAATAAGAGAGCCTAAAGTGATAGCATGCTGTCTGTGGTGCCAGGCTATATGTATGAATTGAAGTCATTTTCAGGTCTTCTTGCTTTGTTTAATGGTTTAAAAATCGCTTGAATGCTTAACCTGACAAGACTTGAAAACATGCATATGATTGAGAAGTTCAAAAGCTGTACGTTTTCAAAAAATGGAAGGTTCTTGTGATGTAACATTGATGTTTGCATTTCCATTCCATACTATTCTGGGTTTGCCTCAGTCCTTCCTTGTCTTCTCGGTCAATGAGGCTTTCTGACCCAGGGGATGGTGTTAGGTTTTCCCATAAGACTCATTATTGGCAGCCAACGACATGCACAGTTCCTCTAAAACAGAGACTCAAACAGCCGCTGCTTGTCTGCATGGGCAGATAAGGCAGTGCTCCAACAAAATACATAGACCTCTATATACACGTAAACTAAACCAATAATACATTGTAAACATGTTCCACATCCTGTAGCGATATTTTTTTGAATTTCTAGTTTATTTTAAGTAGAAAGTGAACAGACTATATTGAAATTTAATGCATGGCTTCGGCAGACAAATTCTTAAACATGTGGTCTTTGCATTTGCCATTGTCTACTTATGTGACGTATTTCTTGTTTGAAGAAAGTGTTCATTTGAGCATGAAAAACCACAAGTATTTAAAGACTCACAATTTTTGATGCACGGTACACTTATTTTCATGCACTTTGGCACTTACGCAATTACTTATTGCGTGCATGTGCTCTAAGACATAAGTGAATATTTGAACCCTGTGCCTGAGCTCTCCCCAGCTCTACAGCACTCCAAGTTAATCGATGGTGAAAAACTGCAGCGTACTCTAATTGAGAGCCATTGAGGCAGATCTGAGAGTGCCTGACTTTTTTTTTGTTTTTAACCCATCTGTTTGCATTAATTCAACTTACTTTTAAAATATTTGTACTTAAAGGGTTACTTCACCCCTAGTCTTGAATTGGCCAGACATTCAGACTGAATACATGGTAGCGTTCATTCGTCAAGGCCCACTCATGAGGCCGTTTGACTGACATGTCAAACAACCACTCACGGTTTGTTGCATTTAGCATCATGTTTTGGGGTGTGGAAATGTTGTCACAGTAACAGACTGGTGTGTAAAACTCGTAATTAAATTATTCTACGCCGTGAATTTTCAGCTTTTGTGAGGGCATCTTTCATTTGGCGTCACAGCATCTTTGTTTCCAGATGGAACCAGGACTGTGACTGTCCCATTGACTTCCAGGTAATGAACACAGTTAAAGTCTACAAAATCTGAAAGACACTGTCTGAATACTCCACCTGCCATCAGTTGTTCAACCTTAACATTACGATGGGAGGAGAATACTGGAAAAAAAACTAAAATAACTTTATTCTACAATTTGTAGCACCATTTCGGAGAGCATCTGCTGGACGCACAAAGCATACGGTCTTCTGTGTCAGTCGTGACACACAGATGTGGTGTTTGCCTGATACACAGATGATAAGAAAGACACAGAACTATGTACATTATGTTCTCCAAAGTGACGCTACGGTAACTCTACAGTGCTGAATTCTTTTTGTTTTATTTCTAATGTAAGAAAAATATGCGGACGTTGAAGATGTTGAAGAAGATGTTTATTGCAGTATAGCAGTGACAAAGCACAAGTAGTACCTTGGGTTCAGCAGAGTCGGAATGAACCCCGAACATCCTTCGTTCAAACCTTTTATCCAGTTATAGTTTACTACCCTTAATGTAAATGAAGTTGCTCCTTTTGTAGCAGCTGTGATCTGTATGTTAATCATGTTCTAACAC
>JAUMHE010000071.1:3492712-3509937 GCA_032359235.1 Enteromius mattozi | reverse complement strand
AGGGCTTTATAAGTAATTAACAAGATTTTAAAATCTATACGATGTTTGATGGGGAGCCAGTGCAGTGTTGACAGAACTGGGCTAATATGCTCATACTTCCTGGTTCTAGTAAGGACTCTAGCTGCTGCATTTTGAACAAGCTGTAGTCTATTTATCAAGCGTGCAGAACAACCACCCAATAAAGCTTTACAACAGTCTAACCTCGAGGTCATAAACGCATGAATTAACATTTCTGCATTTGACGTTACAATTAGATATGTCTTTGAGATGGTAAATGCAGTTTACTTATGTTAGAAACATGGCTTTCAAAGGAAAGTAAGAGGCTTAATAACAGCCAGTTTGAAGGTTTTGGGGACATATCTTAATGACAATGATGAATTAATAATAGACAAAAGAGGATCTATGACTTCTAGAAGCAGCTCTTTTAGAAGTTTGGATGGAATAGAGTCTAACGTACATGTTGTTTATTTATATTACTTAACAAGTTTATACACTTCTTCCTCTTCTATAGTAAAAAATGAGTGGAATTTTTCCTCTGTAGCTGACAGCTGCACGGCAACAATTTTATCTTTGATAGTATCGATCTTCGAAGTAAAGTGGTTCATAAAGTCATCACTGCTGTGATCTTGGGGAATGTCAGTACCTGTTGATGCTTTATTTTTCATTATTTTAGTCCCTGTATTAAATAAATACCGGGGGTTATGTTTGTTTTCTTTTAAAAAGAGATGAAAAGTAATCGGATCTAGCAGTTTTTAATGCTTTTCTGTAGGAAAGGGTATTGTGATATCTCAAGGAATTGAGATAAATCAGGAAGATAACTTACAAAGCAGTCTTTTGTGGTGAAAGTGATGGTTCTACTATACTTGTAACAAGGTGCAGAATTTATAGTTTTAGCTATGTGAAGTTTGCACAATATTAGATAATGATCTGAGATATAATTGCTTTGCTGCAGAATTTCAACACCATTAACATCAATTCCATGTGACAGTACTAAATCTAGAGTAGGATTTCAACAATGAGTCCTGATATGTGTTGTCTGACCCCAATAGAGTTCAGAATGTGTCTGAATGCTGATTCTAATGCATATTAAAATCGCTAACAATCTACAGCCAGTACTAACTCAGATAGAAAATCTGCCTAGGAATACAAACATTTTTAGAAACATTTGATGATAATGAGCTTTTAAAAAAAGTATCACCTTTAGGGTTGATTATATCCTTTTCATTAACCAGTTGGGCAAGATGTAACAGCTGTTTTTGTGTCCGATTTGCTTTTAAGTTTGCATTACTATCAGCCATGATTATTCTACTCTGTTAATTAAAAGGCTTCATATATTTTATTATTTTATTATTTTTTTGAGAAGCATACAGGCTGACAATTGCCTGAACACATATATTATTTTGTTTAATTAGTGACACCTAGCCTACAAACCTATATTTGAATATGGCAATATAACATTGCCCTCTGTAATATTTGTATGAATAAACTCTCATACAGAGATCCCTCCCCTCCCCTATATCAGCCAATCTCTGTGTGCATAGATAGTAAGCATGCTGACATCATCCATAGTAATGAGGTAAACCCGGCCCTTACTCTGAGCTTAAGACTTCTTTTGTTTTTTAGTAAAAGTTTGTCTCAGCAGCTTTGTGAACAGGTTTTAAAAGTAAACTCTTTTACTGCTATTTAGAAGAACACTTAGTAAGATAAAATATTTTGTGAATACAGGCCCTGGGCTCCAGTTAGTCAAGTACAATCTCTAAAACTATGTGCCATCTAAGCGGCACCACCTCAGGAGGAATGAAGACCACCTCTTTCCTATTTTATTCTGCAGGCACCACTCCCGGTAAACATTGGACTATGGTGGCTGGTGTCTCTATTTGGTGTGGATGATTTCACCAAGTACAACATGTTCCTGAATCAACATCCTGGATCCTGGAACAACATTCCAATCACCCAATCAGAACTGAGGAATAACTTTTATGGAAATATCTGTTTTAGGCTTAAAATCATAGCTAGTTGCTTCTACATCCTTGTTAATCAGCTATCATTTCCATAAATTTTGGGTAGGGGTAGGTTTAAGGGTAAGGATTGGGATAAGTTTATATATTTGGACAGTGATGTTGACCCAGGATCATATCTTACTTGGCAAAATCACGGCAACCTCACTGAGTGAGGAGAACCTGTTTGATGTTCTGAATGGAAGTTGCGGGTCAAAACACCACTCTATGCCGTTACCCTGCTGCTTGGGCTCTAATGCCATAAACAGAACAATGCACATGACTTGCTGAACTAGTCGCATCCAAAGCCGTATCTACAGCTCTCACATTCTTAGTGTTCTCAGTTAAAGTTTGGATGTGTGTTTCTAGCTCTAAAATCTTTTCTGTCAGCCTACCTATATCCCTGCATTTATCACGTGAATCCCTTATCGCCGACAGAGAGATAAACTGTACATGTGACATGAAGTGCAAACAACAAGAGCCGGACAAGCCATACTCATACTACTTGTTTGGGTTTAGCCAGTCAGGTTTATCTCACTTGTAGTTAGTTAAATGCAGCTGCAAGACTTTTAGTTAGTACTGAAAAACAGAATCACATTACACCTATTTCACATTTTCTGCACTGGTTGCCTGTGCTTTATAAAAGTGTTAAATTTAAAGGGCTCATTTAAATCAACTTCAAACCATGGCTTCCTCTATCCATAATATTGTGTTCTCCAGTGAAACACTTGTACCTTCACTATGTCTTGATTATGCCGTGCAAATCCTCCTTGTAAATGTTACTCAAATCAACAGAGAGAGGTTGATTTCATGCTTAATAGTGGTACCTGGTGGCTGAGATTGGTACTGCATGTTAATGCTAGCCATCCTTTTGCCCTCTCTTGGAATTTTGAGGACGGAAGAAACTTTTTTTTTTTTTGGAAGAGGCAAACAATTCAGGTATAGAAAAATCTAATCTTGTTTATTAATCTTTTCAACTGTATGCTGAAAATACACAGAGTAATACAGTAGCATAATGACTTATACAGCAAAATGTATTTAATTTTATCTTCACCTATACACTTTATAACGTGTAGATATACATGGAATAAGACATGGTACAGCATTTGTAGGTTATAAATATATTAAACGTTAAACACATGTTTACGCATGCAGTACTCACACAACATATATAAAATGTTGCCTAAGAGAGAGAGAGGAAAAGAGAGAATGACAAATATAGAGGGAGAGAGAGCAAAGTCCTAGCAAAATGAGATGGCCATCCAAGAAAAGAGACAGTTACAATCTTCTTTTATCCCTTCCTTGAGCATGTGACTAAAACATAAATGTAAGACATTCAAACTGACCAATCAGCATAGCACAGCTCCACCCAAAGGAGTGACAATTAGCAGACCCCCAATGTTACATGTTGACCTACACACCACAATCAACAATCTCTTCTGTGCCTTTAGACATTTCAAATGACCCTTTTTTTATTTTATTTTTTTAACAGAAGATATAGGCTAGTTATACACAGGAAAGTAGAAGACTTTGATCACTATACTACTTATAATATTAATGAATGAAAAAATCACCCATAAATACTATAAAAATATTAAATTTTATGAAGGGAATTGTGTCACATAACAAAAAAGAATTACAGGTACAGGTAGTTCAGTTCAGTGTTGAGGTACTGGATAACTTTTCTTTGAAAAGAGAAAAGTAGTCACAAGGATATGGCTGAACATCATAATTTCTGGCAAGTGTAAATATGTTAATACTGATTAAAATGATCACTACTGACATGGTGATCATTTTAATGGCAATTCATAAACGGGTGTTTAAAACATGCTACTTTTCACTTCAACAGTTTGCGTAGATGCTTTCGTCTGGGAGAATCTGTTTGAATGCGTATACAGGGTTAATGGTGCAGGACTTCTCATTTTCACATGGTTCTGATTGAAGCTGCTGGCTTTTCACTGCACTTGTAGACATATTGGCATAAATGTCCTGATCTTGACTTGTTTCCTGAAATACATTTTCCATACAAACAGAAATGAATTTATTTAAAAAAAAAAAAAAAAGAAAATATATATATATACACACAAACACACACACACACACACTTCATGAAAAACATACTTACACTTCTGATTGGTTTTTTATACCTACATATACCAAAACAAGAAAACCAAAACAAGAGACATTATCTTAAGGAACGTATAAAATATTTAATTTTAAAAATCCAGCCAGATCTTACCTTCTGTAAATCATAATAATAAGAAGTGCAAACATAAGCAATGATAAAACTGCCAAAATTGAGAGGAAAGCAGTGAAGGATATCCCTGCAAAAACAAAAATTAGCATTAAAATAGCATTAAAAATTGTTACTGAGAAAAAAAAGATGACCTGGACAAAGATATGTTCTTGGCCAAGATAATTTGCCACCTTGACTTGAACCCCTTCAAGTGTCAAGTGTACAGAAACTGTCAAAGATAGCAAAAACTTACTGATGGCATCTGATTATGGCTTAATTTCTGTCCCCCTCCCTCTCTATCTCAGTGTCATTTCTGATACGGTCATTTACTTATCTTGAAAGGTCATGTTCGGGCCAACCTTAAAATGGTTTAAATATTTTACTGACCATTGTGGTTAATTTGGGTGGTTACAGATCTGAGATCACTCTGGAAATCACTGGTGTTCCTCAGGGATCAATATTGGGCCTTTTACTGCTTTTTTTATGTTTGATGTTTGCTTCTTTTCTGATTGTGTTTCTGAGATAAATTTTCTCAATTTTCTCTGTTTGAACAGCAGCAACTCTGAAGTATTGCTAGAGAGAGAGATCTAAAGGTATTCAAATAGTGTTTTGATTCGAGACCGAAGTGAAGTGTAACAATGATGAAACTCTACAGCCTCAAGCACAGACTGACCTGGGACAGTGATCTGCAGGTTTGTGGAGTTCATTACACCGAATCGATTCTGTGCCTCACAAATGTATTCTCCAGAGTTCTCTTGGGTTGCAGTGAAGGAAAACACATCTGAGATGCCCAGTTGTTCCTCTACACCCGCTCTCTTCATGAACCACCTGTGGACCGCAGGAGGGTTGGCATTACTTTGACAGGTGAGGGTCACATTATTACCAAGCCAGACCAAGCCTGTGAGAGAGATCCATGTTTTCTTAGGAGGATCTGTGGGCCAAAAAGGAAAGAGTGTGTATTTTCAAAAAAAAAAAAAAAAAAAGCTACAAACTGTGTTGGGTTAAAATCTCACACTCCACACTGAGGACGATGGTCTTGTGGCTGCGCAGGGGCTTGTCCTCTCTGTGTAGAGGATGAATGGAAATACACTTCACTTTCAGCTTATGATGGTGGAATGACGAGATGAAATTCAAGATGGCAGAAACACTCTGAGTCCCATCAGCGTTCATCTGTGTCATCTGTGTTACGTCACCATCTAATGCAGGATCCCATTTTACATTTGGAGCGTGACTGGGGCAGGGAGCTGGAGCAGTGCAGGTCAGATTCACCTCCTGACCCTCCCTGAGCACCGGCACAGTTACATTCGGCTCAGCCAAGGAATCTGTTTGAGAGGAGAACGCAATAGTATTCATTTATAGAAATTCTCTGTAAGTGCGGTTGTTACAGCGGTTTCATAGTAACGTCATTGCATGTCTGCATTAAAATCTAAGTTATTCCTTTTTAATTATTGTTTAAGTTGGACTGTTCAACACGACAGGAAAAAAGTCTGCATTATGCATTATAAACTTAAAATTGTGAGAAATATTTTTTTGCTGTTATTTTTTAATCCTGTGGTGGGAACAAGCTTCTATTCTTTTTAGATACAGATTTCAGCAGTAGGTAAAAATATAGTGGAGAGTATTGATGGTTGCAGAACGTATAGCATTTCAGTTTTACACAGGCCGTTTGTATTGGAAAGCCAAATATTTTAATATAATAAAGCTACTCACCCAACCTTATGTTACATTTTTACATACTGTATCATAACAATTAACTTTTGAATAGAAAAAGTAAATGCTGCAACTGACCACATAACTGGCCGCATAAATAGCTGCAACATTAGAATGTTATTAAAATTTTTGTTTTATTTGTTCACAGACAGGGTCTAATAAGTTTAACTGGCTGCAAAAAACAAAGAATAGTAAATAAATAAATACAAAATTGGTTGATTAACTGCATGTATTATAATACATTTGAACAAAAAAAAATTAACTGAATCAAAATCATGACACTAAAATTAAATAATAGTCTATAAACGTATGTGGAAGTTTACTAAACTGGGGCATTTACTTAAACATAACCATTAAATCCCTGTCTTTAAGAAACAGTTTGACTAGCTAGCAATGAACCAATATTGTAATCAGTCTTACTTTTCAAATTCAAATTAGACCACCTATGTATCTGTGTGTGACAAGGAGAAAGTGAGAAAGAAATTAGTTTTTTTGACACCATAGACCAAGTCCTCATTGCTCAACTTGAACGGCTGATTTGTAGTACTTTAAGTCCTATTTAACCAATAAGAGTTTTTCAGTTACCCTGGGGGAATTTCCTCATCATCTGCCTCTCTTACATGTGGGATCCCTCAAGGATCCATTTTGGGAGCCTTTTTGTTTTCATTACATGCTGTCTGTTTTTAGTATGCACGGTATATTTGTTCCATTCTTAGACTGATGATATACAAATGTTCCAGTAAAGAAGGAAAGCAACTTCTTATATGGCCTCTTCCTACAGGACTAGAAAACATAGTTGGCTGTGAATTATTCGTTTTTGCACCCTTCAGTGCATCTGAACCCACTGATATTGATTTAGGCCTTTTTACCTATTTATGGTAAATCCCATAATTATTTTTAATCACATTAAAATCCCATAATTTTTAATGGTTAAAAAAATGTAGGTGTCATTTTTATTAGGTCTTGAAATTTGACAAACAATATTTTTTTCAATTCAGAACAGGTCAAGCCATTTTTTATCCATTGCGATTTTGAAAAGGGTGATGCATGCATTTGTGTCTACGCAACTGGATTACTGTTATTTCCTGTAGTCGATACTTGCTGTCATGATTAGGTTCTCGGAAATTCTGGAAATTCTTTGCATCGGTTGTTTTTTGTTTTTTTTTACATTTAATTAATTTATTTGCACTGTACTGTGTTCATCAAGATCAAGAAACCAAAACATACATTACACTGTAGCTAAATATGTTATTACTTGTATTTTAGATTAAAACAATTTTGTAATTATTACATTAATAATCAAATTAATTGATTTGGTCTGAGCTTGCTCTTGTTTAAATCTGTTAATGCTTCTGAATAATGGGAAAAGCCCCTGTTCTAGCAGTATTAGTGTAAAACTTACTATGATAAATGTGGTGTACTGTTTTACGCAATGTTATAAATATGATAAGAGTAGAAAATAAAATGTCAGGATAGGTCTGTGTGTTTAACACTTTTAGAAAAATCAGATACTTTTATATCAAATAAAATGTTGAATATTTTGTGAAATATCAACAGAAAAAAATAGTCATATGGGTTTGGAATAACATGAGGGTAAACATTAACTAATAAATGAATTTAGCATATAATTTATAAATTAAAATTAATTTAAAGCCATGCAAGAGCAGGCTTTACTTTGTGAAAAAAAATATAAAAATAAAAAATCACAGGAAACAGCGTTTTTTTTTTGACATTTGGAGTCAGTGAACTTGAGAAAACTAAGACTGTACACAAACTGCAGTTTGTCTTATCACATCTTGCCACACACACAGTTTACAGAGTGCGAAATGACAGACTTAAATGTCTCATACAAAAAGAATAAGTATAATATTAAAAAAATTCATATGCCACAGACCATAAATATCATGCCACAGAAAAACTTTTCCATGGGAATTAATCATTTTTGTTTTTACATTTAATTAATTTATTTGCACTGTGCTGTGCTGTGTAACAGATGTGTGTGCATTGTATGTTTTATTTATAATACAGCACATTGGCCAACTTATTAATTGTTCTTTAGAAATAAAGTGACTTTCCGTGCCTTTAAAATCTATTTACCAAAAAAGGAGAAATACTTTTAACATACCAGTTTTAGTTAATTCTATGTAACAACCACTAACACAGGAAGTGACCACCAAAACGTAATAACCTTACAGGCCAGTTTGTATGTTAACACTCTTCATTTAAGCTAACTGAATAATTAACTCCATTTCTACATGAATATATTAAAATATATTCGAAATCTGAAGAATGAATAATCAAAATTATTAGATGTAGATGAACACCTACACAGGTGTTTCATCTGGTACAAAATGTAAAAAGCTGTAAGAATTTTTGTAGAACTACTTGTATATCTAGCTTACTAATTGTGCCTCGTCATAGCTACTGACATTTTTTCAAAGATCTGAGGCCACTGAAAACACTTGGTGCTGGAAAAGTCTTGGTTTATTATTGAAGCATTTGCTCTTGCCTTACCTGACACGTTTATATTCACAGCTTTTGTTTCAGTCATAGTGAAGCCCTCAGTTTTAATTTTGAAGAAGTAACGATCTGAATGCTGGCTGCTGAGGTTTCTCATGACAGAAGTGCAGTTCTTCTGCTGTAGTTCACCCAACACGTCCATCGCAGGTTCCTTCTGAGCATGAACATCTTTGAAATTAGGTTCATCGTAGAGTGACCACAGAGCTCCTCGTCTCCATGTTAATACTGCTGAACTGTTAAGAAACTTTTCTTTCTCCTTTGTAATGTTGAATAGGCAGGGGATCAGAAGGCAAGAGCCGCTGATGCCGTTCAGGGTTTTGGGGACAGATACTTCCAGATCTGACTGACACCAAGCAACTGGAATACAAGTGCTCAATAATTAGACATGATAATAATTGAAAAATATATCTTTAACACACAGACAAACGCACATATGCATGTATGTATGTATATGTGTGTGTGTTTGTGGTTTACGGGATTTGTTTAATGACATGCATTATTGGAATTTAAAGGTGGTTTATTAGGACACCTTTCTTGAACATTTCAAAAGGCTTAAAAACATACTAAATGGTGTTTTTTTTTAATGAAATGAATAAAATAAAATTAACTTTCTGGCAGTCAAACTTTGATGCAAACAAGAAAAAAGACCAACCTGTAAGAACAGAGCTGAATACAAGAAGATCTGCAGCAAACATTCTGAGAGTCATCTGAGGTGAAATCAAGTTTAAATGTACACAATATAAGCATTATTTGTTGTAAAATATACATGATAATTTATTGTCTGCTTGTTACAGTTGTAACAATTGAACAATTGTCTAATTCTAAACAAATGTAGTTTACCTTAAATAGTTTTTCATGAGACCAAACAGCGACCCAGACAAGTATCTTTGGTTTCAGTTGTGGAGTGGCAGTGTTTAACCGGAAACTGCAGTTCAGCTTCTGCCCATTGTAACCAATACAAACCATTGTAACACCAACATAAAATGTAATGAAGAAGTGAAAGAAGTTGAGGCACATTTTAGATTTAGACTAGATATAGGTCTTGAATGCAAAAAGCAGAAGTGAATTAAAATGTTATTTACTGTTACGTCAAACATTAAATAATTGTATACATATTTTTTTATTATTATAATTAACAAGTTTAGGATTTCAGCCATGACTTTTACATTAATTTGATTCCATAATGTGCTATGGTATGGTAAGTCCCCAGTTAAAGAAATTTAAATATCATCAAGAACAAGAAACCAAAACAGCTGAATATGTTATTACTGTATTCTAGATTAAAACAATTTTGTAATTATTACATTAATAATCAAATTAATTGATTTGGTCTGAGCTTGCTCTCGTTTAAATCTGTTAATGCTTCTGAATAGTGGGAAAAGCCCCTGTTCTAGCAGTATTAGTGTAAAACTTACTATGATAAATGTGGTGTACTGTTTTAAGCAATGTTATAAATATGATAAGAGTAGAAAATAAAATGTCAGAATAAGTCTGTGTGTTTAACACTTTTAGAAAAATATCATCCTTATTTTTTTCAAATCTATCAGATACTTTTATATCAAATAAAATGCTCAATATTCAGTTTAATATTCCAATATTCTGTGAAATATCAACAGAAAAAAATAGTCATATGGGTTTGGAATGACATTAGGGTGAACATTAACTAATAAATGAATTTAGCATATAATTTATAAATGAAAATTTATTTAAAGCCGTGCATGAGCACGCTTTCCTTTGTGAAAAAAAAATCACAGGAAACAGCATTTGTTTTTAACATTTCGAGTCAATGAACTTGAAAAAACTAAGACTGTACACAAACTGCAGTTTCTCTTATCACATCTTGCCACACACACAGTTTACTGAGTGACAGACTTAAATGTCTGTAATATTAAAAAAATTCATATGCCACAAACCATAAATATCATGCCACAGAAAAAACTTTTCCATGGGAATTAATACAATATAACATTTCTGTAATATATATATATATATAACCTACCAGTCAAAAGTTCCTGAACAGTAACATTATTTATGTTTTTTTTAATAAGTCTCTTCTGCTCGCCAAGCCTGCATTCATTTGATCCAAAATACGGTTTTACTATGTAAAACAACTGCTTTCTGTTTGATTATATTGTAAAGTGCAACCGATTCCTGTGATCAAAGCTGAATTTTCATCATCATTACTCCAGTCTTGTGTTACGTGATTCTTTAGAAATTCTTAGGGCTGTGCGATACATATCGTTTGATATACTCATGCGCATCTCGTCAGTAAAGCCGGTTCTTTGAATAGCGGTAAATCTCCATCAGCTGTATTCACCGCTAATCAAAGGACCAGCGCACAGCCCTAGAAATAATTCTGATATGCTGATTTGCGACTCAAGAAACCTTTTTTATACTAATCATTATTATTAATATTTAAAACAGTTGATTGCATTTTTCAGGATTGATGAATAGAAAGATTCTATCATACAGTATACCAGTCAATAGAGTCGGTATGATTATTCTTTTATTTATTTATTTATTTATTTTTTCAGAAATTATGTTACAAAAGAATTCCATTTGAGATAAATGCTGTTCTTCTGAACTTTCTATTCATCAAAGAAACCTGAAAAAAAATCTACATTATAATAATAATACCTGTTTTTTTTTTGTTTTTTTTAGCAAATCAGAATGGTTTCTGAATAGTCGTGTGACTGGATTAAGGATGCTAAATATGTAGCTTTAGGAACTTTTCTGTTTTTCTGTAAAAACAACTGTTTTATTAGGCCTAGACGCATTTGCCCATATTAAGATTTTCCTGATGGACGTTCTGCGCGAGAGCCCCCTCCAGCTTTGAGTATGATGAAACACACAGGTCACGAGAGTATTTCAGAATATACATACTTTTACCTATAATTTATGCAGTGGCATTTTTGCTAAGTAGCCTATGTTTGCAAAAACAACAACAACAATATGTAAGGAATGACCGTTCAGTTAAAAAAAAAAAAAGATGCACAGTGCCATTGTGGGTTTTGGTTGTTTTGATGTTGTAAGACCTTTGAAATAGAAATCATTTGGCGAAGTGATGTGGTCATGTAATGCGGTCAAAGAACTGCCTGGATCTACGTTCGCTGTGCATTTGAGCTCGCAGTAGCCTATATGATTTGGAGAGGAGAGGGTCTTCAAGTAAAAAGGTAAATACCTTATTTCAGGGGTGCACATACTTTTTCGTATGGGGATCTACTTTTGAAAAAAAAAAAACGAAAAAAAACCCCAAACATATAAAGCTTGGATGTGTATATATATATCGTTATATTGCATTTATTTAATTTTTAATATATATATATATAATAACGATAAAATAATGTTCAATACTTAGTCCCCCCATAGAACTGTGCCTGCATTTACCTAAAGCAGTGGTTCTCAACCTTTTTTTATTGACTCCCTCGTCTCCAAATCAATACAGCCCAAACTTTTAACTAAAACCTTTGTATTTTCATGTATTTTATTATTATTATTATTATTAACAAATTCAAGATAGATTTAAACATCCCATGTTCTTTTTTGCAAACGTACTTCGCAAAAATGTCACTGCAGAAATTTTAGGTAAAAGTAACCTATGTAGCTATATTCTGAACTTGGTGCCGTCATTGAATAGTTTCTGTCAGCCCGTATATGTACATGAACAGCACTGATCCTCACAAACTTCTCCAAAACACGTGAGCATCCTTTATAAAACAGTTGGATTTCCGGTCTAGCGAGTGTGTGCATGGAACCAGAACAAGGTGTTTACAAAATCTGCTAGAGATTACCATAAACGATGTCTATCGCATCATTCAAGCCTCCTATTCTGCACCAAAAAGTAAACGTGAAAAGGGTTTTAAAATGTATGTATCTAGTTATAACGATAACTACGAAAGTGATTAACGTTACCGCAGATAAAACGGGTAAATATTTATAGCCTAGCTAACAGCAACAACCAGTTATATATATGTATTAGTCTAAATAACTAGCTAACGTTGGGTAATCTGACTAACTACACTGTCTCAGTATGAATGTGCTAACAATGTCGACATTTTTCTTAGTGTCAAACAAAGATCACACAGGAAGAGAGAGCATCAGGGCTACTTGCTACAGATCTATAAAGAGAAACGAGAAACCTCACAACCTTAGAGTCCGTTAAATGGGGTTTTTATGAGACTTATCCTATGTATATACTGTATAGTAATATATTTTCATTAAGGAACCTGTTCATAAACTGGAAATCTAAATCTCTCTGAAATCTCTGATTTCTTGTTACATTCAGCATTTAACTGAATGTAACAGAGAGAGAGAGTTTGTGTGAAAGGATTGTATGCAAGACAGGGAGTGTGTGGGTGTGTGTGAGAGAGAGGGTGGTATGAAGGTATATCTGTTGCAAATTTGAATGTGAGAACTTGTGATATTAATATTTGTATTTGTAAGTTGAAATTTACACTCACAGCTCTGATGTGAAAAGCTGAATCTCTCGATGCGAATTAATAGTTATAAATTTGTAAAATGTCATTCACATAAACAAAATGAAAAGACACAAATGTATACGACACATTTACATTTGAATTTTACTTCAGTTTTGCTGTACAACCACAAGTCAGCACTTACAACCTCTCAGATCTGGCAGTACAGCTTCAAATCCTGGCGTTTTGCTACTCCTTTTGCGATATTCCTGTTGCAAAACTCACTTGTGCGCTTGTAAATGCAGACGTGAGAGTGCAGAGTTGGGGCAGGGCTTGGCTAAGAATGAAGACATTTTATTGGTCAGTGTCTGACCACTGAACAACGCCAGCCATCATGACTTGTTCTGCAGAAAGACTATGGCGATTTGAGAGGACAGCCATTTTAAGTGGTGTCCGAAACCATAGTGGACATTCTCAAATGCACTTATTCAATCCCACAATGCACCGCAAAAACGAGTGTACAACCAATTTACACTCAAAGGCTAGAGAATCTCCATAATGCAGTGTGAGTGTCGCCTGCCGAATGAATTCCCGCATTTTACGTAAAACAAGGTTGGCCTAATACAACACAGGTACAAATTCATTGAACATCATTTATTAATTCGTTTACCTACGGTTTATACATAATTTCTGTGATAGAATTCAAGATAAATCCTTTAATCGTATTACTGGAGCTACCTGTTTCAATCAATCTATGCAAAAGCGGCAGTCTTTCCGGTGCACTCAGTGTCCGAATTCACTCACTCGTTTTCATTTACTCCTTCACGTGAACTGAATGAGTGGACTAATGTAGGGAATAGTGAATGAGGGTATAGGGGGCGATTTCTGATACAGCCAAAGTATCAGTTATTTGTAAAACACTACAGACTGTTTTCAATAAATATCGTTAGCTTTTACAGGATTTTAAAAGACTGCATTCATTGAGTCATTTAGGTATAATCTGGTAGAAAACTAATGCAACATCTGCAGTGTAATAGAGTTGCATCATAACACTGTTGTTTTTATTTTTTTAAATAATTGACTTTTTTGTCCTTATCAGACCTTATTATCCCTTGTCAGTGATGTACCTTTTCAAATGCAACATTTAAAAAAATCTTCCTGATAAAAATCGAGTGTTTGATAATGTCTAAATGTACATTCAAAGGCAAAAAAAAGCAGTTATGACTGGCTGTAACGAATTGCTGCTTGCTTCCCAGTGGACAGGAATGCAGACACACAAGAGCTCTGGGTGAACTTGAAACATTTAATAATGAAACACGAAAGGTACAAGACAACACTGGTGAAACTGCGGTCACAACACATACTGTACATACAATTAACGACTGACACTGAAAGAAACACAGATCACGATTTAAATACAAAACTAATCAAGACATAATACAGGACACCTGGAAGACACAGCTGGAGGGGAATCAAACACTGATGAGACGGGCGAAGTTACAAACAGGGAAGCACGTGAGAGACAGAATGAAAACAAAAACACAGACAGCACATGGACCAAGACATGACAGAGCCCCCTCCCTAGGAGCGGCTTCCAGACGCTCCATGGCAAGACAAGGAGGGTGGTGGAGAGGAGGCGGAACAGTACATAGAGCTGGGGGAGGGATGGATGGGTGCCCTGGACGCTGGAGGGGGCAGAGTTTCTGGAGGTCTTCAGGGCATAACAGAGTTCTGATCTAGACCTTTAGGCGGCCACGGCGGGTCAGGACCCTTGGGCGGCCATGGCGGATCTGGACCTTTGGGAGGCCACGGCGGATCTGGAACCTTGGCAGACCACGGTTCGATCCCCGTCCCACCCCTCCCCATCATGACCCAGGTACACCTACCCCCCCAAAAAAAATTATTGGGGAGGCCTCCCGCCTGTACCGACCCTGGGTCATAGGATGTCATCGAGGAGGGATGTTCTGGGGACCACTCTGGCCTGAATTCGGGGCTAGGACCCGATACCGGCACTCCTGGCCGAGACTCGGACACCCAACCAACAAACGGTTCCCCTGACCATGATTCAGGATTGGGACCCGACAGTTGCGGACTGGACACCGCGGGGATTTCAAACGGCACTCCTTGCCGTGACTCAGACACCGAACCTTCATACGGCGCCCCTGACCGTGATTTGGGGCCGGGACCTGATAGCCGTGGATTGGAAACCGCTGGGATTTCGAACAGCACTCCTGGCCGAACTTCAGGAACCGGATCTGGAATAGGCGGACTGGAATCCGCGGGTGACTGGATCGGTACTCCTGACCAAACTTCCAGAACCGGACTGGGAAGCGGGAATAAGGACTGGCATTTCTGACCAAAGTTCTGGATCCGGACTTGGAAATTGCGGACTGGAATCCGCGGGTGACTGGATCGGCACTCCCGGCCGAACTTCAGGAACCGGATCTGGAATAGGCGGACTTGAATCCGCGGATGACTGGAACCCGAAAACTGCGGACTGGAGTCCGCGGAGATGTGCGCATCCGCGCTGATGAGACTCACTGCCGGCTCGTGATACTGCCGGTCCTCCTGGGGTGGCTGAATGTCCCGTTGGAGCCAACCCGCTTGAGCCCGGACTGTCATACGGCAGAGGAAGACTGCCGATCTCAATTTCAGCCCCGTTATATCCGGAAGTTCAATGGGGTTGAAACGAGGGGCACAGCTTTGAAAAGCCGCGGTGATAATAGTGTCTCCGAGACCCGACCGTTCGGCAAGCTGGTAGAATTCAGACACAAAGTCTTCGAACGGCGGGTCTCGGAGAATGAGCGCGACGAGCCCCTCGGTGAATGCCATCTCCTTGGTTATGGTCGGTCGTTCTGTAACGAATTGCTGCTCGCTTCCCAGTGGACAGGAATGCAGACACACCAGAGCTCTGGGTGAACTTGAAACATTTAATAATGAAACACGAAAGAAACAAGACAACACTGGTGAAACTGCGGTGACAACACATACTGTACATACAATTAACGACCGACACTGAAAGAAACACAGATCACGATTTAAATACAAAACTAATCAAGACATAATACAGGACACCTGGAAGACACAGCTGGAGGGGAATCAAACACTGATGAGATGGGCGGAGTTACAAACAGGGAAACACCTGAGAGACAGAATGAAAACAAAAACACAGACAGCACATGGACCAACACATGACACTGGCAGTGTTCTGGTTTTGAGTAACTAGAGTAGAGACAAATACATGTATTTATTAAACAGCCATAAAGGGCATCTAGTGGTTAAACCATGGCATTACATATGAATATTATCTTTTTGGCCACCAAATGCCTTGAATTTGCCTCTTTGCACTGTTTTTCTCTATTTTAACCCTAAATACTACACTGATTTTAATATAAATAATATATTAGAAAATTATATATTTTAAATGGTCATTCATGCATCATAATTATTGCTCATATTATTAAGTATCAAAATCCTCTCAAATTAACTAAACAGAACTGAGATATAAAACCTGAATGACACATTCAGTCTTAAAATCCTGTAAAAGCTAAGGATATTCAATGAAAACAAGTAACTGATATGCATGCATAAAGGGGGAGTCCAACATGGTGTCCTGCTAACTTGACTTTTGCTGAGCTCTGCTGACAAACTGTTATAAAGGCATATATCACCCTTTCAAGTTATATTTACGTACAATTATCCACGCCTACATTTTTTGAGATTCAAAAATATGAAGTCGACTACTGACAGAAGGAGAGATATGTCGCGCATTTCGCAGCATTCTGAAAAGATGGACGTCAATAGTTACGCTTCTGTGGGGGAAACTTTGTCCGGCGCTAAAACACCACTTCCAGACGTTGTTTGCACCGAAATAAATGAGATTAAAGGCAGAGTCAATCACTTTGAGACAAGATTGAACACTGAAGAGAAGATGATGGGATTCTGTGAACAACGTCGCACTGACCTGGAAAGATATTCCCGTCGATGGAATCTGCGTTTGCAAGGAGTTCCTGAGAAGGAGCGAGAGGATGTGAAGCAACGTTCACGGAGGGAACAGCCTTGAAGAAGAAAAAAAATGATACAGTTCATTGAATTGGAAGGAGGCTTCAAAATAGTTCGCGACCTCGATCCATCATTATTCAGCTTTCTTTGCGAGTGGCGAGGGACGGAGTGTGGAAAGCATTGAGGACGTCGGAGTTTCTTCGTACCAATCAACTTCGCTTCACGGAGGATCTTATTGCACCTGATCGGGAAAGAAGGCTACTTTGGCCCGCTGTTGAAAAGGCTCGAAAGGAGGGGAAGAAAGCTCACTTCGTGGGAGCCCGTGCTTTTGTTGATGGTTCTGAA
>JAUMHE010000071.1:3467341-3477415 GCA_032359235.1 Enteromius mattozi | reverse complement strand
GCCGGACGCCCAGCACCTAATTTCCAGTTCAATTTTAAACACATGTCAGATTGTGTAAGGACTTATAGTGTATGTGTTTGTGCACCTGGATCCAGTGATCTGTCCACGGAGCTCATCTAGGTGTATATATTAACATCCAATCAACAATCCACTCATAAAACCAACTCCCACCCAAGTTTTTCTCTCCCAATAATCTGTCACACTTGCACTAAAAAAATGTGTATACATAAACAATGCATATACAATTTTTACTCAGAAAATTACTCACACACACAAATTGCATTACATTTGAAATTTTGAAATAGAATGACTACAATAGTATTTTATCTTAAAACGTATTCCATTTTTTAAATTTACAACTTCAACTTTTTGTTGTTTTTTTTTCAACCGGCGTGTACATCATAATACACATAAAAATATCTGTCCATTTCAATGCAACTTTAATGTAAATCATTCCCAGACAGAGAGACAGAGCCCTCGACATGGAGGAGAGAGCGTGGCAGAGGTTTTGCGAGCTCATGGGGTCAAATTCGTCTTCACGTTGGTGGGAGGACACATCTCACCCATCCTGGTGGCCTGTGAGAAACTGGGCATCCGTATTGTCGACACACGCCACGAGGCCACAGCTGTGTTTGCTGCCGATGCCGTAGCAAGACTTTCTGGTAAGACCGAATCAAAAACAGAGAAGCGGATGCATTGTGTTAGAAGATGTAGGAGAAGCTGACAACCTTGCGTTTTGCTGATATAGGTACAGTTGGTGTGGCTGCAGTGACGGCGGGGCCGGGGCTGACAAACACGGTGACTGCGGTGAAGAACGCTCAAATGGCCGAATCACCGCTGCTTCTGATTGGCGGTGCTGCTGCCACTCTCTTACAGGTTAGGAAGTATAGTCTATGAGTCACGTGCTGTTCGTGTGCATGTCACCTGTATATTTGCTCTCTACTCTGGTTAGCTTATGTCTCTGTAACTTCCTTATCTTTTCTTCATATTTCTACCTGTGTGTTGTGTAAACACAGAATTTTATCTCAACTCCAGAGCGATTCTTAAGCAAATTAGCCTTGAACCACGACAGCAAGGATTTGAAAAATCATCATTAATCATTAACACAAAATTGAAGATGTTGTTACAAACCTGTGTGGCTGTTTGGTAACCAAACAAGTTTGTCTTCCATTGTGTAGAGACACCCAAAAGTTACAGACAATGAAAAATATGCTTTAACTTTTGTTTTATGATATACCCGACACAAGTTGTTGCTTCACTACACTGCATCTACTAATGGCCTGTTCACACGAAGAGCGATAATAATGATGCTTACTGTAAAACAAGAACTTTATTAGCATTCACAACCACACACAATAATGTTCTGTTTATTATAAGCATGCAAAGCGGTTATGTTCTCTGCTCAATGCTTAAGCTCTGTAAGGTTGGTGGATTTTGATTTAGTTGAAAGAAAAATAGTTCTGAAAGTGATTCCAACTAAATTGTTTTCATTGATATAGTTGTGGTGTGAACTTGCCTGCTGTCATAAATTAGAATGCTTCTTATATCTTTATAGTTAAATTAATCGTAACAGTTATTGTTCTTGGTGTGAACAGGCTTTTAATCAGTTGAATTTTAGTGAAACAATTGTTGGTTGTCACTTGTGTCATTCAGTTGTCATTAATATTACGGTTTCCTTTCAGGGTAGAGGTGCACTACAGGATATTGACCAAATGTCCCTCTTCAAGCCTCTCTGTAAGTTCTGTGCATCAGTGAGAAGCGTGAGAGAAATTGTTCCCACAGTCAGAAAAGCCTTGGCCATCGCACAGTCTGGCACACCAGGTATAGTGGCACTGAAATGAACTTATAGCTGCAGACTTGTTGCTTTGCGGTGAAATTTGTCATTCTGACATATTCCATTAACATGATTTGATGACTTCCACTTTATATTAGGACTACTGTGTACTTACATTTTAATTAATCAGTTGTTACAGTGCACTTATTGTGTACATGCATGTTTTTACACTGTACTTATATTTTTTACTTATAGAAGTGTTCTGCAATATGAACACTAAGTATATTGTACTTATTTTTTTTATATATAAGTACATGGTAGTTAAGGCCACCTAATATGAAGTGTGACCACTTTTTATTTTGTGTGGGTGGCTTTATACAGTATGAAGGGGAGCTGACTCTACTGGGGGTGTTGAAATTAATCGTTGCATCGAGATCCAGACGTGGACTATTCTGCATCAATGCAGTGATCAGCCGTAATTGATTATAGCCTACTTACATTATTCACATACGCATGTGCATATGAGTATTGAAAAATGCACCCACTATTTGATGAATTTTGTGCTGTTTTTTAATTCTATGAGCATCATTCTACTTTGATTCACAGGTCCAGTGTTTATAGAGTTTCCCATAGACACGCTGTACCCTTACCATGTGGTGGAAAAAGAGTTTGCCCCTAAAAACACTCCTAAAGGCCTGATGGGGAAAATCATTGCATGGTATTTCTTCACATACTATTATTCCTACACATAATCTTGTTAATTAATGACAAGTGATGTTTTTTTAATAATTTAAGCAATTGCTGATTCTTGTCATCGCATAGGTATCTCCGGAATCATTTATCAAACTTGTTTGCTGGAGCTTGGGAGACACGTGATCTTTCCCCACTTCCTGTTCACATCCCACATGCCACAGAGGATGAGGTGAAACTTGTCTACCCTGTTGTGCCATATACCGTAGTGGAAGTTAGACCGTAGATGCAACTGATCATGATAACGATAATGTTACAATGTTATCATTATCCAGTCTCAGTATAAAACACATTACATAAACAAAACCAGGTGTCAGTTGCATAAACGTAGCCTCAATGTGAAGACAGTGTCTTAAGAACTAGTCTGATCAGCTAGCAGTTAACCAAGAGGTGATCATTCTTATGAAGTGACTACCTTTAAAGAAACATAACCAGTTTTAAAGAAACAAAAAGAGATGACTATTAGTCTAAACCCTTATACAACCACCCCAGGAAAGAAAGCTCAAAGATGAAGGAGAAATGTTGAAATGTTGACTTGTGCCCCAAATACAGAAGATAAGATCACTTTGCACTTTAAGTGGCTCTTAACCGTTTGCTCTTTCCAGGTCCAAAGGTGTGTGGAATTAGTGAGCAGAGCCAAGAAACCTGTCATACTGTTAGGAAGTCAGGCAACATTGCCCCCTACACCAGCGGATGATGTCAGGTAAATGAGTAGCTGTCTCTTCAGATGTTCATTGAACAGTTCAGGGATCGCCTTTTCAGGTCTGTTAATCTCTGACCTTTGCGTCACCTGTCCAGATTTACCCCCATCCTGTAAATTAATGCTGACATATTACATGAATTCATACAATGCCAGACAAAAAAGTGGATGCACCTGGATACAAGATAACACATAAAGTATGTGAATTACGTAGTGAACAGAAATGTCAAACAAATCAATACCATCTTATATTTTGTCTTTAGTGTCACAATACCTACTTAGATTTATGAAATGCATCCTGGGATGCTGTAAAACAGTACTGAAAAATGTTATGTATAGTGACTTTCCACTCTCTAATTCATCCAAAACATATTACAATTCTTAAATATTATTTATTTATTTTGTTTTATTTATTTATTTATATGGAGGCACTGCTGTGTAAGTGTATCTACATACAAGTGTATTTCAGTATAAACATTCAGATCACAAGGATTTCAAAGATCCTTCAAAGAAATGTAAATTCAGTATGTGTGTCTAGGCAGTTGACTCTTGGTACTGTATATATAGATTACATTGATCAAAACTGCATTTGGTTTCAAGTCCAAAACAACAACAACCAGTGATTTACATGATTGATCAAAAGCATCCATAACACGTGCCTGAAGTCAATTTTTAGTCTGATTTTGAGGTTTTTTTTCCCCTATGCTTCTGTCCCAGAAAGGCATTAGAATCTTTAGGCATTCCCTGCTTCCTGGGTGGAATGTCCCGAGGGATGCTGGGAAAGAACAGTCCACTGCACATTAGACAAAACAGGAGAGATGCCTTAAAAGATGCTGACCTCGTTCTGCTGGCAGGTGAAAAAACATCGCCACCTATTGAACAGTTGGAATATGTGCAGAAATGTTTTCCATACACATACTCAGAAAGTCTGGAAATCTCAATGAATTTTAAAATTGTGATACCATGCCTGGAAAAGTAAGTTAATAAATTTCAGACATACACAGTCATGGAATTATTTATAAGTTATTTGGGAACTCTGGGTTTTTGTATAGATCTTGTTCCTGAATGTGTTTGTTTTGGTGCATAGGCACTGTGTGTGATTTCAGACTGAGTTATGGACGAGTGCTAAACAGACGGAGCAAAATCATCGCTGTCAACAGAGACAGGAGTCAGTTACTAAAGAACTCAGACATGTTCTGGAAGCCAACAGTGGCAATTCAAGGTGAACAGCTGCATAAATTTACAATATAGATTATTATAGTATAGTTTACATAGCTTTATATATATAGTCATGGCCAAAAATATCGACACCATTCATAAAAGAAGGCTGTGAAAATTAATTTGCATTGTTAATAAAACTGTTTAAAAAACAATCACAAAAATCTAACCTTTCATTGAATAATAAGAATTTAAAATGCGGGGAAATAACATTATGAAATAAATATTTTATATATATATATATATATATAACTTTAAAGATATACTATGTGTGCTGGTATATTATGTGACAAGGTTTTCTTTCCTGACTTACTCAGGTGATGCTGGTTCTTTCCTCCTGCGTCTCTCGAAAGCCTTGAAGGGACACAGATGTCCAGAGGAATGGCCTAGGAGCCTGAAAGAAGGAGATACCATCAAAGAGAAAGCTAACAGGTGATCTTATCTCAGCTGCTTGGATTCATTGTCTCTGGAGAGAGAATCAGGCCTGCACGAAATGGCCAAAAACATACGGACATTCAAACAACTGGCAGTGTTCCCTCCTGATAGTTAGAAGGGGTGTCTGTCCATATACGTTTGGCTATGTTTGATGTTGTCTACTGGTATTTCATTCTGCCAATTTTTGTGATCAGATCGAAAGCACATGAGAAGACAGAGAGACATTTGAACCCTCTGAGTGTTTTGCATCGTGTGGATGAGCTCTTGACTGAGGACAGCATCATAGTGGCTGATGGGGGTGATTTTGTCGGCAGCGCTGCATATATCATGAGACCCCGAGGCCCGCTTTGCTGGCTGGACCCAGGTTAGTGGCCGAGCCGTCACAGTTATTGTGTTTGTGATTCCATAGTATTATTATGTCTGAATCTGTAGATTCTTATGCAAGTTAACATAAGATGATTTAAGCTTATTTGAATTTACACAACAGCGCTTGTAAACTTCATTACACACTTTTAAACCATTCAAAACATATCCATATATAATGAAATAATTTTTAATACACTCTTCTTTGGTTCTGACAAGAAGCATAATTTTCTGGTAACACTTTATTTTAAGGTGCCCTTGTTACATGTGCTTACTATTATAATAATTAATTATGCAAAATTACATACATACAAAAGTAACCCTAAGCCAAAGCCTAGTCCTAACCTACTAAGTACATGTAGTTAACTAGTCATGCTCAGTGCTTAAATGTATAATTACACTGTAACAAAGACACCTTAAAATAATGTGTAACCCATTTTCTTAACTTGGTTAATATTTATTATGACAAAAACACCAAAAGCAATCTGTGGCAGGAGATTCATTATCAATGATTTTGACATTTTATTGTTTGTTTTTTAATTGTTTATTTGTTTATTTTTTCAAAGTGTTATTATATTTCTGTTCATGTCTTGAAGTTATGTTCAGTTTTGGTACAAATGCAATTCCATAATAATCTCCATCTCTGTTTCGTGAAATCCACTCATAGCATTTGTGTTCATAATGATTAGTGGCCTCTCTTTGCACCAGGGGCCTTTGGGACTCTGGGTGTTGGAGGAGGTTTTGCTCTGGGAGCAAAGCTTTGTCGACCTGAGTCTGAGGTAAGATTTTACATCAAATATCTAATATTTATTTCTGGTTAAAAATCACGTTGCACTAAATGCTTCATCTTAATCACATTATAAAGGAGCATGTGAACGTACTGTAGCCAATATCTTGTTTACAGGTATGGATCGTTTACGGTGATGGCTCACTGGGATATAGTGTGGCTGAATTTGATACCTTCACACGTCACAAGGTAAAATAACGCACATAACAGTCACTTACATCACTGAATTTTACAGCGTCAAGTTCAGAATGTAGTAGAATGTGTTTTGTAAAAACGCACAACATTCCAACATCTACAACCTCTTAAAGGGATAGTTCACCCAAAATTATGTCGATTGTGTCAATTATATCTTTGAAACACGAATACAGTTGTTTTTAATTTTAATTTAAAGTTTTATTTAACTCCCAACACTTTATTCTGAAGGGTCCCCAACGTACTACATACTGACTATCAGAAATTTTGCTAGTATATGTCAGCGTATTCTACTAACCCTAAACCTACCCTAGCGGTCTACTCTGAGAGTTACTAGAAATATAGTTGAAAATTAAAGAGAATTAGCTGAAATATAGTTACAAAGTTACTTATAGTTAGCAGAATGTCTAAAGTGGACTATCAAAAGAATCTCCAAATTCATAAAATATAATTCATTATATAAAGCGATTTAATTCTCTTCAGAAGATTTGAATAAAATTGATTGATAAACATTGTTGTTGTGGCTTTTCTCTTGAAAACCTCTAATGACTGTCTTGTCGCCTCACATCAGACCCCAGTGATCGCTCTGGTGGGAAACGATGCGTGCTGGAGTCAGATCTCCAGAGAACAAGTGCCTATGCTTGGGAGCAACGTAGCCTGCGGTCTTGCCTTTACAGGTGAGAGGCTTCGGTGCAATGCAGTTGTTAAATTCTTGTATGTCAATGCTACAGTGTAAAACTTATCATCCACAAAAATGTTTAATGTAATCATTTCCAAAGGGATGTACCGTATATTCATCAGTCATAGTGAGTGAGTTGCTTCACATGTTGTTCCGTTCCACCTCCTTCCTTGCAGATTACCATATTGTAGCCGATGGTTATGGGGGCAAAGGTTACCTGATTGGCCGAGAGGATGAGTCGCAGCTTGATGACATCATTAAAAAGGCGCAGAAAGAGTGTGGAGAGGGAAAGGCCGTTCTGCTGAACGTTCTGATTGGAAAGACTAACTTTAGGGAAGGTTCAATCTCAGTTTAAAGAGAAACACTGTGCACCATCCTGCCTAGATACCCAAAGTCTTTCTGGTGTTATCATGCTCAAAATGTACCATAGGACACACCCTTTACTACATTACATGGATTTGGCTGATTTTTGAAAAGAGTTCAAAGCAACAACATATCAGATGTTCATAAACATTTCTTCTGTTATGCTGTGACTAATACAATGTTCACAAAACTCTCAAGAACATGTCTCGGTCATAGTTCATCTCAACACTAAAATAAGTAAATGATGAAATGTTTAAAGAAAATTAATTTTAGGAACTTTTTTCTATTATGACATTATATTTACCCCCAGCTCTTATTACTGTAAAGCAAAAAAAGGGAAGAGAAAATGATATATATTGTTCAAATTGTATTTTTAAAAAGTATTTATATACAGGGGTAGTGTTGTTGCATTTTAATTTATGCTAAATTGAAAATAATTGTTATTTTATTTTATGTTTTTTGAAGTTTTTGCAAATACTTTTTTCATTTAGCTGAAAAGGAGCAAGCACAGTGCCTTCACTCTCTATAGCGTTTTGTAAAATACTATAAAAATCCAAAAACCTTGCTAGTTTCCCAGTGTGATAATCCAGTAGATTTTGACTGAAATATCATTTTGAAGCAAGCTTTAAGAATATGACTTTATTTATCTAATAATAATGCATTGGAAGACTTGCTTGTGTTGTGTGAAGGCTTGCAGGATTGATTTTTCTGCTTCATAAAGTTGAGTGCCTGTGATTACTGAATGTTAAACTGATCTCGTGAAATGTTAAACTGAACCAGAAATGTGCTAGAAATGATTTTCAAAGAACTGCATCTGCAGTTATTTTAGACATTAATTTTTCACTAAATAACGAATCTAATGGGTCTTGTTTGTTTATCTAGAAGTATTAGTGTCAACCAAAGCAATATCCTAGTAAATACTGCAGTATCAGACCTGGATATACCATAATGCTTCTCCTTGGTTTGTGATTGATCACCTCAGCATCCCCCATAAAATTACCATATGAATATGGCTACGTTATTTATCAACATTTCTTGATGTAATAAAATCTCTAACAGTCCAGCAGTTTTGTTTTTTTCCCCTCAAAACATGAACCACTAGATGTCAGACAACTCTACTACTAACCCATGACTTTTATCATTCATCAGCTAGCAGTAAATACTGTATTAAAAAATTTAAAAACAAAAAAAGCATTTCTCCTCTTCATCACTTTTGCCTCTGCTGATTTATAAAGATAAACATCATGGCTTCATCGCTGAATCCTTAACAGTTACCTATTTTATTTAAGTTATGTTAATTTTCAAGTGCAGTTAGTGGGAAGCAATCAAATACATGGCCAGTCAGTGAAAAGAGACAACTAGAGGAAGAAAGTACTGAAAATAAGGATGCTACCTTGTCTCTACGCAAGAGGCTATAAAAAGCTTAAAGCTTCATTAACCACAGGCACATCAGGACCTGTCCAAAATAGAGCATGCCCTGCTATTAACCCATTAACTGTTTTATTGTAGGCAGCATTTAAATGGGAACATATCCTACTTTCACTGAGACAGAACCGCTATAAAAGAAGCAACTTACAGACTTCGGCTCTTTCTGCAGCCATCTGCCATTGAGTTGCCTGTTTGCCAATGCTATAAAATTATTCTATTATATTATTTATGCAATTTTAACAATACAAATGATTTTTTTTTAATGATTTTTAATTAAGTTTTAAGCTTGTCAGATTTTTACCAAAAGGACAGAACACAAACTATTTATCTGTTATTATATATATATATATATATATATATATATATATATATATACACTGTATACAATAGTCATATTATTTCTATTATCAACATGAATTGGTATGTCACTATTTTGTCAACTAATACAACACCCCCTTGTAACTGAGCAATAGTTTGTCCCAAAACCATGTGACTTGCATCACATGATTGCATTGCCTTTCAGTGACAGAGATTTTGAAAACAAACTGGTAAGTGGACTCTGATTTTATTTAATATTTCATTGATAATAGTTCATAGAGTGAGATTACATTATATTATGTTATTGTGCAAAAAATGCCATGCGTCTGACCATAAAAGAGAAGTATGTCAGCTATGCTACCTGTCAACTATGTTACTCATAGACATGAATCTGTATCATTGTTTTTAATTTAAGCCTGTTTGTATGTTGTAGTTTATATATAACTAATAAAATTAATTAAAATTAACTAATAAAAAATCTGAGTATAACTTGCACTACTGTTCATAGTGGGGTCTGTAAGATTTGTGAAAGATTAATTGAAATTAATAGAACAAGTTTTATATTTGAATATATTTTAAAATGAAATGTATTAATGTGAAGATAAAGCTGAATTTTCAGCCTCATTACTCCAGTGTCATATTTTTATTAATATCAATGTTTAAAACAGTTGTGCTGCTAAATACTGTTATACATTTCATCAAGGATACTTTCATGAATAAAAAAGGTAATTGAACAGCATTTATTTGAAATAGAAATCTCATTATAAATGTCATTTTGACCAACACTTTCCATGATTGCTATAGATGTCTGCAGCAGAGAAACAGCGAAGATACCGAGCTCGACGCGATGCTGATCCCTCAAGAAGGGCACAATATTTAGAAAAGCAAAGAGAGGCCTGGTACAGACTAATAAGACATGGAAAGGTGAAACCAGTCGCAGAGATGAGTGAGAGCGAGAAACAAAGCAAAAGAGACCAATGGAGAAAAGCACAACAGAGAAGAAGACAAAGAAAACAAATGCTAGAAAACATGAGTAGTTCAAACGACAGCAATGAATTTGATCAGCC
>JAUMHE010000071.1:3443107-3455600 GCA_032359235.1 Enteromius mattozi | reverse complement strand
TTTTAACGAGAGGCTTAATAACAGCCAGTTTGAAGGCTTTGGGGACATATCCTAATGACAATGAGGAGTTAATAATAATAGTAAGCTTGTTTTTGGAATGCAACAGACATGCCTATTTATATTATTTTTTGTAGAAATTATACTATGGAATGAATTCTATAGAAGTCTGTTTTGCCACGGAATTAATTTTTTTTTTTTGTATTTATGACCTTCTAAATTCGTTCTAAAGCTTTTTTTCCCTCTGCAACTGTGAATATAAATGTAGGATAGAAATATAAACTTCCATTTCGAGAAGAAATTGAATTGTGAGCTACTGCAATAAAGTTAAAGTTGAAGCAAAATGCATAATTATTATTTTTTTTTCCATGGCAGGAAGTGTGAGATTGTGGAAAAACAGAGTTGAATTGAGATGTAAACTTGGAATTGCGAGAAAAAACAATTCTCAAGTTTATATAATTTATAAACCAAAGAAGTCTGAACTGAGATATAAACTTTTTTTTCCCTGTGGCAGAAAAACAAGCTTCCATAGAATTCAGTATTGGTAGAAATAGCAGTATAGCAAACAAGAAATTACAAACTAGTAGTTCAAAACATGACACATCATTACAAGCTATTTATAGCAGCTTTATTTAAGAAATATTACACATTCTCAAAGTACAACAAATCTTCTCTATGAAGCTCTCCAGTCTTGCCATTGTGCTAGCGTAAATTAACATGAGGTGATGGAGAATTGAGACCTGACTTTGTTCTAAAATAAAAGGACCAAGATACCCGAAAGAAAAGAAAATGGCAGTACAGTCACTAATGAATTAAAACATGTAAAACTTTGTAGGGCCTCGGATAGTTTGGTATACGCAGCATTTTAGAACTCTGCTGAGGCGCCTTCAAACCTCAAGCACCAAACCTTACAATACCTTTTAATACCTTTCATATCCAGAGACATGAAAAGCCTGAGTATAAAAGGAAGAATGAGAAAAGGCAGCGTTTGTACAGAATAGTTTTGGGATCACCGGCTAAAGTAATGAGCTGAGGCACTATGGTAGTGATTTCATGAGACAGTTTGGGTTGCGGGCATCATCTGAATGTACCTACATTAATCAAATAAAAAGTAGACAAAATACATTTAGAATATATTATATCTCTTATAACATTGGAATAACACCTCAGTAAATCTTTTTTTTGGTGGCCAGAAAGTACAAGAACACTTGATCGTAGAGAACAGATGCAAAAAAGTGCAAAAATACTTTCCGTTATCTCATTATTTAAATGAAAACCAAAGCACTGCTGTCTGATTGGCTGTGTTGCATGTCAATCAAAAATGCTTGCTGAGGTGAGATCAAGTCAAACGATATTCCTTCCACTCGTTAAACTGAGACAAAACACAAGGAGGATCCTAAATATGAACTGAATTTCAGTTAAACCTGTAGGACAGCAAAAAACAAAACACCTATCATTTCAACACGTAGGCATGTCTGCATTCACAGGAAGCTGAGAGGGTCTCGTATCTAGCTGGAGCAGCAGAGGCAGGTCTTGTATCTCAGGCCTTCATGAGTGCGCTGACCACAGCCCTGGCGTTGAGGCTGCGCAGGTCGCTGTACGTCTGCCCGGTGCCCACAAACACGATGGGCTGACCTGTGATGTAGGTCATGGAGATAGCAGCACCCACCTGCAGGAAATAATGTAGAGATATTGTTAAACGGAGCCTTTTCACAAGAACCATTAAAAAAAAAAAAAAAAAAAAGGTTCTGCTCATACCTTATCATCAATGGTGTCAAACTTGGTGAGAACGATGCCGTCGATGAGCCTGGGTTTGTCAGTCTTGGAATGATCAGCCAGCGCTTGATTAAATTTAACCTACAAAGCAAAAAGACATTAACCATATAATGACCTGGAAAATCTGAAGAAGCGTTAAAACACGCAATAAAAACAATTGAGCGAGTGGTGATTATCGTGGATATCCTACGCAGCCCAGATATAATTTCTAATAGGCTGAATTATTCCACACTATGACTCCCAAAATAACTTTTTACTGTCCAGAAACATTTGCTGGTCAAAAGTGGCTGTCTACTTAATATGACCCATTATGAAGCAGTGCCTTCTACAGGCCATATGTGGCATTACACCTACCAGCTGATCCACAGCCTCGTTTCCCACCAGCGCTTCTCCCACAAACAGCACCAGGTCCGGGGTGTTGACTGCGATCAGCTTCGCCAGAGCCGTCATCAGGGGAGCGTTGTCCTGCATACGGCCGGCGGTATCGATCAGCACCACGTCAAAGCCCTGGTTACGAGCTGCACAGAGAGAGAGAATAGTGTTAACAAACGAATCCTTCTAAAGATTCATGTCCTCTAAAATCACAGGGTTTTTACCAAAGGCGATAGCCTCCATGGCAATCCCAGCAGCATCCTTGCCGTAGCCCTTTTCGAAGAGCTGTACGGCGGGACGTCCTCCGTGCTTCTCAGGAGGGTGCAGAGAGTTCAGACGCCGCTGATGAGTCCTCAGCTGCTCCACGGCTCCTGCACGGAACGTGTCACAGGCTGCGATGAGCACCGTAAAACCGTTCTCGATCAGCCAATAGGAGATCTGGGAAGACAAAAAAGTATGTCACACAACCTCTATGATCTCTACGTAATATCAAGAGTATCTGCAGGATTTTCAAGCTTAAATTTAAGACCTTAAAAATTTGTAAGACCTGCACAAAAAAAAAAAAATAACATATGAGCAGGGTGGGGCGATGTTTATGTTAACATAATATGAAAGTGCAAAACGACTGTAAAAAGCCTGATTGGCAGTTCAGATACAGATACACACAAAAACAAAGTTTATATTTAACCTATTATATAAATTAAATATATTTTACAGTTTTAATTGTTTAGATTTGAATTCATTATCTTCTTGTCAATCCTCCGGTTCACATTTACAATTCTTTGTAGAGTTACAACTCTGCGTGTTTGCAGAGTAAAAACATGGGTTGATTTTACACACAATCCAGAGCGGCTTATTAAAAATGCTAATTCATTCTCTGCCAGCAGGTGGAGCTTTTGTAACATCAGAAATATAGCGGTTTCCTCCGTAATGGCTGTACACAAAGCAGCCTCCTGTTTATTCAATAAAATCATAGCCTTTTGAAATTTTAATTGTCACCTTCAGCCATATCGCAATTCTCATTCTTCTGTCCCCAAATTTAAGACCTCTTACAATCAAAACTAAGACTTTCTTGTAGGGCTGGGCAATTTAATCGTCGATTTATTAATGCACATTTTGTCAGTAAAGCCTCAATCAGCTGTTTTTAAAATGAGCGGCAGTTGATACACAGAGCTGTAGATCACTGGTGAGTAAACTAGTTTACTGGTGGTAATTATTAATAATTTTAATTTAGAAAAGATGCATTAAATTTAACTGATTAAAAGTGACAGTAAAAACAACCATTATTAACAATTGATAATAACGGAGTTACAAATGATATAAAATTGATTTCTGAAGGATCATGTGACAATGATGACCAGAGAAATGATGCTAAAAATTCAGCTTTGCGTCACAGGAATAAATGACATTGTAAAACATTAAAATATGAAATTTGTATTTAAAATCGTAATAATATATAATGTCACAATATTACTGTTTTTACATTATTTTTGATTCAATAAATGTAGCCTTGTTGACTTATAGACTTATTTCAAACACAATAAAAACCATAATTATTCCTAACTTTTTACCAATAATGCATTTCACATGAATGCAAAATTTCTCAACTGCATATACATTCTTGTTTTTAGTTTCAATCACTTCTTAACAAAAGCCAATTATTTCACATCTTCAATTTCTATAAAAGGTAATTTAAAGACTTTGAGGACCTTGTGTGTTGTTTTGTTACCTTGGCGAGGTTAGTGGACTTGCCAACGCCGTTCACCCCACAGAAGGTGATGACGAAGGGTTTGCGCTGAGAACGAGCCTCTAGCACATCCCTCAAGATGTCCACGCGCCGCTTGGGCTGCAGGATCTGCACCAGAGAGTCCTGCAGAGCCTGCTTTACTGTAGAGGCCACAGCTGCAGAGAAGAAGAAGCCAGGAGAAGAATTAGAAGAGCAAAATAATCAGGAAGGCCAAAAAGCAGGACAGAAGACAAACAGTGTGTGGGAAAGCTCTTGTTTGGACGGGCTGTTCAGCAGCTGAGCGCTGTACTTACTAGTGAAAGTGCCCATGACTTTGCCTTCCAGTTTCTTGGCCACAGAGACACAGAGCTGAGAGGCGATTTCAGCTGCTACATTCTTGGCTAGAGAAACAGGAAAAGAAGTTATCTTACAAAGTTATAACATAGGCTGTATACACAGTATATAAGCTGGTTTCTAGTTGTTTGTGATTACTGGAATCATTATTTTGATCAGGCACAGTTCATTTAGACTGATTTGTGAACTTCATACATACATTTACAGACAAACATTTTCCATTTAAAAAGACAATTCATGTTGTGGAAAGTTGATATTTAAATGCATAAAATATAATTTGGAAAATATGTAGTTTCTGGTTTTTTTTAATATGTATATACATTTTTATTTAAATGTTAATTTATTTAAATCATTTTCTTTAAATAAATTTTATTTTATTTTATTACTTTTTATTACTTTTGGATGTGCTTGTATCATTTAATTAAATGTGTCTATATTAATCAGATTTTATTGATTATTTATTCATAAGTTTATTTAAAATTACTAATTGCAACCATTTTTTAATCAAAAGATTATTTTAACACATTTCATCACACTTTTCTTTCACGTCAGTTACATAGATTAATACAAATAATACATACATACATATATATACATATATGTATGTATGTATGTATTATTTGTATTAATGTTTTTTTTTTTGTTTTTTTTTTAATACATTTCTCTCCATTTTACTTATTTTTTATTTTAATCAAAATATAGTTCTCATTTACGTTGCTGCTAAATGTATTTGTCATTTTACAAATTTTATTATTTAAGAAATGTTTTTTAAATAAAACTTTATCACACATATACCTATAGTCCCTTACTTTTAGATATATTATTTATAACTTTTTATTTATTTAAATATTTTGATTAATTTATTCTAATCAAATTTTTATTACATTTAATCAGTTAACAGATGCTTTTATCCAAAGCAACCCACAAATGAGGGTAATAATAGCAGTCAAAAAAACCAAAAACGCAATCATTTATTAAGTGCTGGTTAGTCTAACGCAGTACAAATTTTTTTTTAAGCCTAGCACTCCTCCACTCCTCTAATCAGCTAGTTAAATATTTTAGTATCTAAAGTATGTATATATAGTATAATTTAATTTCCATGAATATTCCAGGCCTTGAAAATACCCTGTAATCATTTTTAAAACTTGTAAACAAAAAGTGTTTTGAATGAGGTGCCATGGGGCAAGAGTGATGTCATACCGATGAGGTGATCCTTCATCTTGTCCAGAACTGGCTCCATGTCCTGCTGAGTGAGATTCTTAGATCCCACCAGGCCTTTCAGCATCCCAAACATTCCCCCGAAACCACCCTTTTTGGCTCTGCAGAAAAAACACACAGAATGTACAGTCAATATCAACTGTAGATGCAGAAGCAGCAAGTTCAGATGTTGAAGAAATTCAATATTTTGAGGCCGTGATTAAAGAACAAAACAGCAGCAAGTTTGTTACCCTTTCTTAGTGTTTGTCAGCACAACTCTCTCCTCTTCTTGCAACACTTCCTCCTCATCATCCGAGGACTCACACTCGACTCCTCGCAGGTCCCCTTTCATTGAATCCACCTGGATCAGCTGAAGGAACAGAGTTACTTGACAATTTCATCTGCAATAACAGACTTTTATCTAAAAGCTTTAAACAATCATATTAAACAGCCTTCAACACTGAAATTATGATGAATTTTGACTAGCGGTTCAGTGAATTTGAGATTTTTGCTCAGGAGTAATAATGGACTGCTCACTGGATCAGCTGCGGCATCGGGGTCTTGGTTCTGTGCGTCACTGGAGTTGTTACCATTAGCTCCGCTGTAGTCCAGCTCTCCAGTGCTCTTCCCGCCCATATCCCACACACGGTTCACCTTCCCCTTTGGCTTCTGGGGTTTAGGGGACTTACTGTACAATACAACAGAAAAAAAAAAAAAAAAAAGTGTTTTTCTTCTAAACCAGTGTTAATTTAGCATCATTGACATACTACTGTATTTTTTTTGTTAATATTTAAAATTAAAATTTAAAGTGAAAATTTAAAAACGTTTTCAATTTAATTGTGTACATTTTCATTAATTTTTTTTTAATCTATATACATTTAAAAAGTATTTATTTATTAATATAGAATATGCGCACTGCGTCACTCGCTCAAGATTACTCACAGGATTACTATTCGTGTCACTCAACCACGGTGGAGATAACTACAAGCACTGTTTTGTACCTTGTTGTGGTGAAAGTCCCAAATATGATGAAAAGCCTAACACTGTTGTGTCTGGGTTCACAGCACCATCCAGAGAAGGATGTGTGTTACTTTTTACTACTGTACACATATTACTACTATTTTTATTATTGATAGCAGATATAATAATATTTAATTCAAATTAATTGAACCCTTTTGAATAGACTGCAGCAATTAATATTCTGTCACACATTATTGGTTTAATTCAGAATCGGTATCTCTATTTGAGGCCAAAAAATATTGTGATTCTCAATTTATCCAAAATCGTGCAGCTCTACATTGTTGTGTGAATGAACAGCCTGCTTTTTGTTGAATAGGGTATCATGTAAACGGCTCCTTGGGTAATGCTAATAATCCTGCTTTACAAAAGGTTACATATTCTAACTATGTAATCAGACGAAATAACATGGTTTAAGTGATCTAGTAAAAGATCTGTGACGCCAGTCAAATGGGGCTTCATTTGCCATGAACAAATTCTCACAATTCATAAAGCTTCCTACCTGGGCTTCTCTGCTTTCCCGCCACCCAACTGCTTGCTGATGAACTTGGCACGGTTCTTCTCGATAATCTCCTCTTGGGTCAGGCCCTCGTTTCCATTCTCCACAGCTTTTTTTGAGGCAGACTGTGAGGCAGCTTTAGTCTGATCCCCTCCTGATTCAGCTGAAAGAGACGAAAAGAAAGAACAGTTCGATGGGCAAACCTATGTCTTGGGTAGTTTGTTTTAATAATAGTCTCTATTCACTTACATTTCTCCCCTTCCTTTTTGGCATTTTTACTTTTCTTGCCTCCTTGCTCCTTGCTTTTGTCTCCATCTTTTGTCTCAAACATAGACTTCACAGTTTTCTTGGATTTCTCAGAGTCCTTAAAATTCCTCATAGAGACGGGGGCCTTGGCTTTGCTGCTGACCTCCGCCTCCCTGCAAAACACACACTTCATATAAAAGATGATGCTTTGAAAATAACATTACAATGTGTACACAACTCTGTCTCTACAGGTAATTCTTCAGTTACTGTCACATATAGCAACAACTGAATTAATTCAAAAACAGTAATTGTAAACTTATTTAATTGCTAAAATGGTGTTTGGATTGATCTCTCTTGAAAACTGTAAATGTTCCATCATAATTTTGCCCATTATAACATGCATACAGTTTTGTAATTTATTCTTGTGATCATAGCTGAATTTTCAGAATCATTACTCCAGCCTTCAGTATCACATGATCTTTCAGAAATCAATCTAACACGCTGATTTGCTGCTCACTAAACAATATTATCATATTACATTATTCTTTTTATAATCAATGTGGAAAAAGTTTTATTGCTTATTTTTCTGGAAACCATGATACATCTTTTTAAAGACTATTTGATAAGTAGAAAGCTCAAATAAACAGCATTTATCTTTAAAAATAAATTTTCTTTAACCTGTTAACTGTCACTCATTTTTCTGAACATAGACATTACAGTGCATCCGAAATGTAATTCGCATAATTCATAAATGAAAACATTTTGTAATATGATTTTAATGCGCCAATTCTCATGGGAATGCAATGTCTGATTTTAAAATGGGTTTAAAAGGATGAATTTTGAGAAGTTTTTTGTGAGAAAGGTCAGAACTCCTGTTATGATGTGCACTTTTGTCATAAATTAATCTCTTATTTTCCTACATAATTTTTCTAACAAAAAAGTGGTAAAATATCTATTTAGGAGTATTTGATCTATTTAGACCTTTTTTAAACAATATATAGTTTGTCATGATTAGATTCAATACAGTGAAGTAACCTTAGGCGTCCCGGTAACTTTTTAAATCAATTTATTGTATACTCCAAACGTTTCAACATTAGAATAAAAATATTTTGACCAAAAGGTTTAGCTTTAGTGTGCAAAATTAATTTTTTCGTACAAAAAAAAAAAAAATGCTTTTCTGATTTATATTTATCGTCCACGGAAAAGGTGTCACACCTTAGAAGTCCGTGGAAGTCATCTCCGAACTCAAAACTGTTGAGCAGGAACTTTAGTGCACCTCTCTGCTCCAGCTCATTCTTGTATCGATCTCTGAAGTGCAGCTGGACATCATCTATAAACTTGTCCACATACGTCAGCGTCAGGATCTTTTGAAAACCCACCTGAGACAGCAGAAGCACACAATCAGAGACACGGAGTCATGGGGTCTGATGAATCACGCTATTTGCATTGAAAGGAAAATCAACACTCACCACAAACACAAGCTCAAACTCATTGTCCAGCTTGTATTTAAGACTGAGGGCATTGTGGGTAAAAGAGTTATTCCCACTCCTCTCCTGCAAATAGAAAGCCAAAAAACAACACTTAAATTCAAATATGTTAACACACTAATGATCTAAATCTGATAATCTGAAAATCTGTTGTTAAATTTACTGTATTTGGCTAAAGAGGTGGAACACAGACCAAAATCGTTATTTCGAAGCGGCGGATCATGATATATATAATAAATGTGTTCTCATACAAGGATCATTTTGGAAGACATTTTCTTAACTTAAGCTTTTTTTTTTGGAGTTATCAGCTACTGCCATTTACTATGGAAGCCTGCTTATATTGATTAATAAAATGTTTTTTTCTTGCAAATTTTCTTAGTTTATATCTTACAATTTGGACACAATATTGAAAACAAAAACGGTGAGATATAAACTGAAAATTCGGACTTTCTCGCAGTTCAGACTTTACGACATCTTTAATTTTATTCCCAGAATTCTTATGATTTATGAGCTATAAACTAGAGTTAGAAATATAATCCAGATACGACAATAAATTGATATAACAAATATTTTCTAATAATTTTAAAGAGCCGCCTAATTATTAATAATAATGTGACAAACTTTGATTTGACAGTTTTCTTTGTTTTTATTGCAAAAAATACAATATTTACAAGCAAAAAGACGAACATTTTTATATAAATATTTAAAGAGGGTTACAATATGTGAAATTCTGAAATGAACTATTAGCAATAATATTTTTAGAACTCTTAAAAGAACTATATTTCGACACACACAATACTAAACACCGACTCAAATGCGCCTGTCAGTTCATATTTGTGCATTTTACGTCACCCTACACAGTAACTATAGTAACCCATATTACCCGTCACAGCTCACATGTGTTTGTCGAGCCAGACCTGTTGATTTCTGTAGAAGCTCTGACGGTCTGAGACTTTACCTGTAGTATGACGGAGCGGATGAGAGCGTTAACGGGCCCGGTGAAGGATTCCGTCACTCCGGCCCCCTGGAAACACCACAACACGATCCCCCCTTTACTGAAGATGGCGAAGAAGTCCAGCATCTTTGCCGGTCACGAACGAACCCAATACTACGAGGAACAGAACAAACACCGTTCAACAAAAAACGAAAACGTGTAAAAAAAATAAATACGTGCTCTAAAGTTGGCTTGCGCTTGAGTTAACGTGCGCAGCGCTGTCTGCCGTCACAGTCAAGACTCAACTCACGATCAGACACGTCAGTGGCACAATGAGGAAGTGACGCAACTTCCTGTGTAAAGCGAACGAAGTTGAGCTATAATATTTAATGTGATTTTTTAAATGTTACATTTGAATTTATTAACATTGGTTTAGATCAGAAAAGCAGATTTATTGTGCTGAAAAAAAAAAAAACTTCAGATGCATGACGTTTAAAATGCGACACCCCAATAAAACGTTACTGTTTTTTGGATTTCAATTTTCTGGGTTTTTTTTCAATTTTCGTTTATGTCCGTGGTGCAGCAGTGTATGTGTGTTCACATTTTTATTACATTTAGTTTATTCTGTATTTGAGTCTCGTCAAGCAACCTGTATTTTCCACGAACGTCACTTCCGGCCCGTCTTGTAAATCTTCTCTGGTTTCTGTGTTCACTCTGCTCAGTTGGCAAGATGGCGTCGGAACCGAACAAGACAGAAATCCTCACCATTTTTAAACGTTTGCGCTCCATACTTACAAACAAGGTAACACATCGGGTCTTATTGTAATTAATCTGTGAATGTTTTTATTATCGTTCAAGCTTATTCAAAGACAACTGTGTGTTTGTTTGATGTGGGATTACGTGTCATTTGTTTGTCGCTAAGCCGGTGCTGATGGGGCCTGGGTCCCGTCCAACACATCATGTTTACTGTCAACATCACCCCTGAAAAACACACCCGTTTACACACTAATGACTCAATATTAACACGCTACTCGGACTAAACGAGCTGTCTTGAAAGAAATGAGCTGATTGCGGGTTTACCAGCGCTGTCTGTTACACGAGAATGACGCAGTGGCGATGGAAAATGACTCATCCTGTAATAATGTACCTCAAAACACACGGAGATTCCTGGGTGCAATGTCCCATTGATGGATCCAACTCATTCCTATGTGTAAACTATGAATATTAGAG
Organism: Enteromius mattozi; assembly: GCA_032359235.1. NCBI lineage: Eukaryota > Metazoa > Chordata > Actinopteri > Cypriniformes > Cyprinidae > Enteromius > Enteromius mattozi. The sequence continues at coordinate 3,444,765 of JAUMHE010000071.1, read as the reverse complement.
CACGAAATCGCAAATTAATGTACGTATAGATTAGTTAGAAGTATCTTGAAACTTATACATAAAAACATACAGTGTGTCAGCAGACTGTAAAGTTGGTAAATTAGTAATAAATCAAGTTTTATATAAGTTAGTGCATTTCTTCATATTCACACTTTGACGAACGTATTATTGATGTTTTATGAACATGTTACAATTGTCTAGTGTGCATCTGAAATGTCTTTGATAACCCAGTCTTGTATAATTTGTTAAGAGATCGCCATGAAAATAGCTTTGATTCTGGCACTGTGTTAAAAAGTGAATACATAAATACATTTATGGACATGTTTGAACCAGATGTTAGAACATCTGTTCGTCTGCGAGGGCATTTCAGCCGTTTAATGGACTTCTGAGGAAATGATCATGTTGAGCACTGGATTGTTTTTAACACTGTTGTTTTTTTAATGAAGGAAGTGTGATAAAATGGTGTGTTTGTTTTCAGGCCTGCTTTGACTGTGCTGCTAAGAACCCGAGCTGGGCCAGTATTCCATATGGAGTGTTTCTGTGCATTGACTGTTCTGGGATACATCGCTCCTTGGGAGTGCACTTGAGCTTTATCAGGTCGGTCCGGATCTCGATTGTTTTTCTCTCTTATTCAGTTATGCTGTCATGTGCGTGCCTGTCAAAGTTTTTATTCATCCGCGGTGTTCCAGAATGTCACATTCATTCATTACGCAAGAGTTTGAGGGTTAGATAAGTGTATGATATTGTCTTTCCCAGATCCACAGAGCTGGATTCCAACTGGAGCTGGTTTCAGCTGAGATGTATGCAGGTTGGAGGAAATGCCAACGCGGTTAGTTTTTCTTTCCCTACCCTATAATATATATGCAGTTGCATCAGTTCTGCATTGTTATTGCTTAACCTGTAGGCACTTCATGTTACATCACTTCATCAGTCCCATGTTTTCTTTGTGCACAGATGGGTTTTTTCCGCCAACACGGCTGTACCACCAATGACACCAATGCGAAGTATAACAGTCGTGCGGCTCAGATGTACAGAGAGAAGATTCGACAGCTTGCCAACGCTGCTCTCTCCAAGTATGGCACTGATGTAAGTATACCAATCTCATACTGTTCCAGCATTATCGCTGCATAGAAAATGAACTCTGCCCTGTGGATTTTTTGTCAGCGTTGGTTATTAAAATATATTTCAGCACCATGCTGTATAACATTCACTAAAAGCAGAGTCTTTTAAATTGGCTTTACTTCAAGATTTTGCATTGGTCATAATGTGCAATTTGTATTACAACAGACCTGTGTTTATAAGTAGCCAAAATGTTTAGTTTCTAAACCCCAGTCATTTAGAGAACTACACATTTCTGGTTATCAGAAGCCATGTTTATCTTTGTTGCAACTGAACTTGTATTCATTAGCTACGTTTCCATCCACCTATTTTTACGCGCGTTTTGGAATATCACATTAGAGGCCGACCGATAAAGGATTTTGAAGACCGATACCGATACAAATATTTGTTGGTTTTAAAATCCGATATTCCGATATATCGGACGATATTTATTTTTTTTTTTTTTAAATTTCAGAAACGCGCACATTAACAGATTTCCTTAACATTAGTTATTTGTAGTTATTTATGAGTTTTAACTAACATAATATGATAATGCATTT
>JAUMHE010000071.1:3401918-3418626 GCA_032359235.1 Enteromius mattozi | reverse complement strand
TCTTCTGCTCATCAAGGCTGCATTTATTAGATTAAAAATCCAGAAAAAAACTGTAATATTGTGAAATATTATTTCAAATATTAAATATTATTTCAATTTAATTTGAACGGTAGTGTATATTGCAATAAATAACTGTAACAGCCTTATAATGTACAAAAGTACATTTGTGTACAAAATAAAGAAGTGCATGATTGTGTACGAGGACAGTGAACTTATTCATGATTGCACCTAGATCATCCATAATGTAACTTAATCTATCCTAAATCATGAAACGTAATGATGTGTTTTAATGCATACATACTCAGTCAGTAGTTATTAGTGTGCATATAGTCGTAAAACAGTATCTAAACATAAAATGTATTATAATGTGTCGTGCATGCCTGTAGTTACCATAACTCTAAAGCAATATAATGCCTTAGATACAGGCTTCACAGTGTGGTTTGTGTTGGTTTATAAAGGTGTCAGCATGAAGTGTGTGTGCTGTCATGACAGACGCAGGATGAAGAGAATAATCAGCGGAAACCACAAAATGTCCCACCACGAAACCACACTTTCATTTCTCTATGAGCTGAAAGTTGAAATATCATCACACAAATAACCAGATTCCACTAAATGAGACTACAGAAGAAACACAATATAAACTTGTTAAAACTAGTCTGAGGAGGAACTGATTTCAACAACTGGTTTAGACCCGAAGAACTCGTTTTAGTAAAGCAGATATAGCCTATATGTATACTAAACTGTAATAAATGACAACAAACTCTACATAAGTTCTGCCCTGCTAACCTCGACAGAAAGTCGAGCACTGACGTGCGCAATGACGACGCAAGCAGTCAAAGAGACATTTCCATCTTTATTTACCAAACCATAATAGCTTGTTCTTGTTTCAAACTCTGGATATAATGTGTAAAGTGAAAAAGGAGACAAAATGACGCATATAATGTACTTACTGTGACATTGGCGCTCGTGTACGCAAGTACTGTAACAGACAAAACAACCCAGCACGTTTAATGTCGATGGCTCCGCCCATAACTCGAGTTTCACATGGCTTTACCAGACATTTCAATGTCACAAGTCCAACCACCGACCATTAATAAATACATTACATTATTATTAGTAGTAGTAGTATTCGTATTTTTAATAATAATAATAATAAATAATGTTAACTGTATAATACGTAGGCATATGTTGTTAATTTAAAATGCCAAATAGGCTAATTTCATGAGTTAAAAATATTTCCATTTAATTTTTTTTTTGTTTAAAATGGGGAAGAATTTGGGAGAGTGGGAAAATAATATATTTTTAAGCAATTTTCATGTATTTCCTTTTTTGGATAGATAGATGGATGTATATAACGATCTATGGATGTGTAGATGGATATAATGATGGATATATGGTTATAAATGTGGATGGATGGATATAAGAACAGATGGACAGATCTAAAAATGATTGGATGGATATAAGGATGGATGGCTAGTAAGATGATGGATAGAAAACATGCAACAGGAAAAGCCTTATTAATTATAATTAACTATAACTACACAGATTTCTGATATAAGATATTTTTATTTTGGCCCATTCAGCAATGTGTCTATAAGTATAATATATACCTGACAAAGCCTATGTGTTACTTTACATGTATTCATTTGTGTCAATAAAATAATTTAAAGAACACCACAAAAGCAAATGCATTTTATCAGGAAATCAATGCTAGGCGTGATTAACGAACTCTTATAAAGGTTTAATTGTTTTTAAATTGATTTAGATATTGATCCCTTCCCAACACAGAAGTTAATTTGCTAGCGGTGAGAAGGTTTTTGCATTTATTAAACTAATTGCGTTATATCATGGTTAGACAGATTACATTACTATGTTGTGTGCAGTAATCTTACAAAACCACTGAGGTTCCCACAGTATGAAATGAAAAGAGCAAAAGTGCTAGATGGATTGCAATGGGGAGCTAGTGAATATCTAGGGGCACAATTCAAGAGAGATATCTTTTAACCCCACAGGGATGTATAACGGATAGCTTGGCTGTTCCTAACTCTGAGGTCCATGCGGACATTTTTTTCGCCTTCCTTTAGGAAGCAGTTTATCATCTTCAGCATTGCTGATACTGTAGTTCAGGGCTTTTTTCATGAGCGTATACACTACAGCACAGCAAGGAGGTTGCTGGGACTCTGTGAATCTGGAGGACATACATCACATTTATGTTTAATTCAGACATTGATTTGAAAAGCTGAACGAAAACATTGTGAGATCAGACCTTGAGTTATGGCTTACGTGTGTACGAGCAGCTCTTAGCAGCATTATAAATTCTGCTCTCTGATGGAAAACACTTGAGGCATGAGGACTCCTTTATTTAAAGATTTATTAAATGCATAGATGTATATACAAAACCAATTATCCAATTTCACACTTTCAGCATTTCAAAACAGTCATGCTTTTCATTTTTGCTTCGGGTCTTTCAATCAAAATAACGATGGGTTTTAAAACGGAGACTCGAATGAATTTATTTCACACAGTGAAAAAAAAAAAACACTCCTAATGCTGGTTTAGGTACAAAAAGTATCATCCTGTGAAATGAGGAGGGACCTTTATACCTGTTTGATGGATCATTCCATTATAGCTACAATTAAAAGCATCAATTCATCAGCTTCAACTCATGGCACAAAACAGAACAAACAGAAAAACCAAACATCTGTCTAATTGACTTCATTTCAGCCAGTCAATTACTGCATTCAATAAAACTATCCTCCTTGGAAATAAACATCTAAATTAAAAGGAAGGCATTGGTGTCGAGAGACAGATTATGGGATAGGAGAACTCAAAGTTTGGCTAAAAGTCATTCGATAACAGATGTTATAAGTGCAAAAAAAATGTGTCAGAAAAACTCAGATGCATAAAATTGCCAAAGCTAAAAGATAAGCTGAAACAGCATTCGGAGAATCATTATCCAGATATATATTCTCATACACCAGCAGTGTACCTGCCTGCTAAACTCCTCAATAAATGTGGTAAATGTTCTGGCACAGGTGTGATTTGAGTCCTCGAGTGTCGCTGTCGCATCCTCTAAATGGCTTCCTCTCATTCTGCTAACATTTTGGCTGCGCTGACCTGTGAAAGATTCACTTTGACGTCAGCCCCAGTTATAAAAGTAGATCTTCTGCCAAATGGGCAAGTACTCCATCAGTGGACCTGAGAGGACAGAAAAAGAAATCCAGTCAGCACATATCTCTGAGCTTTTTTAAAGCTTTTAGTGTGACAGCATTGAGCATCCGTTGGGTGAGATGGATACGGCACTTACGCGCAACCAAACCGACTCCGGGAACATAATCTGCCAAGAAGCGAAGAAGGAAGAGGATCTTTGTCCTATGAGTGTAAAAGAGACATTAGATTTGGGAACAAAAAGCACTGCTGCATTGTGAAATCTAAATAGATCATTTGTATAACTCAATTTTTATATTTTCTGTAAAAAATATAACTGCCAAGTGGATAAGGGGATGGTAGGGTGTTCTGATTGGTTGCCCTGCCTATATCAGATTTTATTTTCCTGTCTGGCAGGTGCAGGTTGTTTCTTTATAGCAACGGATTTGGAGAACTTTACCATTTATGGGGATTTTTACCATTGTAAAGCCATTTTTCTCAAAGTGTGCATCAAATTCTTACATTAAATCAGTGAATCATAAGATATTTGGGCTGTTCCAAGCAAATGAAATCAGTACTAATAAAATACATTTTTGCAATGTACAGGATACACAGAAGCTGTATCTGAAGTGGCATTTAGGCCTAAATGTATTGTTTAGTGCAGAACATGAATGCATTTATCCTGCAGTTACAAATGCAGAAATAATGTTTTGATATATTAAACATTAAACGTTGAATATTGTTATCTGAAATTTTTTAAATAACAAAAAGAAACTTTAAATACGAAATTATAAATGCCAGTAAGAGGCAGCATGGCACTGTTAATAAATTAATCATTGCAATTGAACCGAATCATTTAAAAAGTTGGTTCACTCAGGAACGGCATCGTCATGTTCCTCAGAGATGCTGTGGCTGTGTTTGGAAATATTTTTGTTGTTTAAATGGTTTTTGCAAAATACTCGTTAATGTCAAATCGCACATCATTAAAACAGCAATTAGGACATTATCGCAGATGATATCGCACACCCCTAGTTCACAAGTCAGATGGCCTGAGGGTAAAGTACATTTTTAGCAAAACTCTACCAGAAGTGCATCATATAAGAAGTCTACACTAATACAATAGAGAAATAAAGGAGACACTGACTCAGAGTATCGGTCATAGAAGGGGGAGCGGAGCAGGTAGTAGAGGAGAAGGAAGGCCCGTCTCCTCATCTCAGCCCTCTCTCTGCGGTTCAGTGTCTTGATGTCGCTCAACAAACTGAAACTGGATAGAAAACATCATCAGTCAGAACGAGAGACTGAGGAAGACAGAAAGAGAGATAGGGATGCAAAGTACTCTGTACCTGGTTATCTCCAAGAGACCAGAGATGACCCAAGGTTTCCAGGAGCGTTTTCCACAAATCCCAAGACTGGTCACTTTACAAACGTTAAGGATTATACATGTATATAAATTTCATCACCACTGCTAAAAAAAATGAAGAAGAATTTTCCAGGTTGAACGTTTTTTAGAATATACACACATATGTGTTTCAGATTGAGGTCAACATGAAAGATTAACATATTGCCCGCCAGTGTTTGGCACGTTACTTTAAAAAAATAATTAGTAATATAAGCTGAACAATTCCAAAGGAAATCTGTTGTTTTGACAGGAAAATACAACAAAGAATATAGTTTACATGTCAAGTCTACATGTTATGAAAGACTCTTTTGCTCTGTATCTTTCTTTGAGACAAAGTGACGGTGACCAGTGTGTTCACAGAGTTTATGGTACGTCAAATACAGCTACACTGCGCATCCATTGAGATGGACTGAAAAATACAATTCTAATAATATTGTAATACATTATAGTAACGCCACATTTTATTGTCAGTAACGGTAACGCTGTTGTAAGGGGAGATGTTTCCCATCACTGTTGCCCACCCCCTTGTTGGTGTTTTTGCATTGGTCTGAATAAAAATGCAAATTCATTCTTTGCCACTAGATGCTGCTTTTGGAGTGGTAAAAGTTGAAATATAAATTTTTTGGGAGTCACTGAACAAATAAGGTGAAAATAAATGTATATTATAAGAAAATTAAAAGTGTTTTTTGACCTTGCATGCATGTCATCCTGTTGTTTAGGACTCCCAAAACCAAAATATGAACCTTTCATAACCCATAATAGGGGCCCTTTTAGAATATTCAGGTAACATTAGAAAAATTGCAAAGTGATGTGTATTACAGTGATTAGAGGTTTATTTGCATATATACTTAGATCACAGCATTCATGCTAGACTCTATTAAATTGGCCCGGAATCATGCAAACTTCTGTGAAGGCCTTAATATGACTTAATGATTTAAAATCTAAAATAAGCATCAAAATAAGCTAAAACTAAAAATCACAATATTGCACACGACTGTCCTGGAAAACCTGGATACATGAGGAAACCCACTTTTTGTGATTTATAGACCTGGAAAGGTCATATAAATTAATGAAATCTTAAAACTTCACGACATTTTATAATGAACATACATTTAACTTTAAATATTTAATTTGGTCGAAATTAAAAATCCTTATCCTTAATCTTTTTCCAGAAAATCATGATTGAAGAAGCCATGTCGATTCACTTATTAAAAAGATTGGGAGCCTTGAAAATCACTCAGCTCTTAAAACTTCTGAAATCCTGCCATGTATTTGCAGAAACTAAAAGCATCAACCTTCAAATATTGTTTTGAACAATGGAGGGCCTTGGAGACAAAATAATTGAGAACCACAGCATTGAAACAATTCTGTTTTTGTAAGAAATAATCATTGTATTTCTTTTTATTTTAAGAGTTTGTTTGACCATGTTATAAAAAAAAAAAAAAAAAAGTGTAGTCAGTCACATAAAATGACTCTTAAAAGCAGGAGCAGTGGACTGAACACACAAGTAGTAATCTTTTTCAGATTCTTCCTACACCTTTGGGAATAAATAAACCATTTTGGCTATCCTGGCAAAATATTGAACTTATTATTGAAAAGTAGCCGAAAGGATACGATGCACAAGCGGTCTTGTGATGTACAGGGACTCTGCGATAGTTTCCTGCAGACCCAGAGGTGTGGGGCTTGAGTGGAGCTCCTCTGCTCGATCCCTACTTTTGTTTTTCTGAGGGAGACCCCAAAGACGAGACTGCAATGATGGTGCTATGGAGAGATAAAAAAGTACACAATACAGCTTTCCATTGACAGAACTTTTTGATACACTGGGTTGTATTGTCAGGTCTTACCGCTTCCCAGTGGTCTCACCACTCTTCCTGAACGCTGGCCCACAAAAGACGTGTCCTCATCTTCTTCTTCCACATTGTTCTCTGTGTACAGAGATCACAGTATGAGCACTGCACAGGAAATCACTTTTCGACAACGAACCCACAGCACATTGACTGCAGGAACAGACGGTTCCTTTTGAGTCTCCCGGTGTTACGCTCAAGGGCACATCTCTGAAACTCCACGGACTCTGGCTCAACACAATCACAGCTTATCTGCACAGGCCATACACTGTACTTATTGTCTCACGCACTGTTTATTTATTGTCATCAGCGGGAGTGGTTTTGTACTTATTGCTGTGCGTTAATTGTTTGTTGTGGCTGTGCTAAATGTCCTGCATGGCAGTTTCCAGAGACGCTTCGGTTTGTTTAATTTCCAGTCATGTAGTGAAAAAAGCAATAAATTAACTTGACTTGAGCGTTTGAAACCTCTGTCTTGGTATAATAACCTTTATGCATTTGGCAGACTACTCTAAAAAGAGACTTGCATTGCATTGAAGGTATACACTTCTTGCATTCTTTGGGAAACAAATCCATGACCTTGGCGTTGACAGCACAAGCACTCTACATTTTGAGCTACAGAAAGTTTTCCCACACAGTTTTTGTACCAAACAAACATATAGCTTGACTGATGTTAACTTAAAGTATAAAGTATATGCACTATTTATATGTATATAACTTAATAAGCATAATAAGCACTTTATTTCTGCAGGTCTCGTCAACTGGAATTTCACAATATGGTTTAATTTTATAGAATCACGTCATAACAATATCATAATAAAAATGACTACAATGACCTGAAGCAGTGGTTCCTAGACATTTCCATTGATATTTCTGCTGAAATGATGACAATTCTGCTTGTTTTTAACCTTTTTTTGACATATTTTGACATAAGTCTTGACATATTAAAATAATTATCTTTTTAAGATACTGGTTCTGTATATTAATAATAACAACAGTTACAAAATATGTGGTTTTAGCATTTTAATTTAGATTTTAAAAATAATTTGAATCCTGTGGCCTTACTGAGGTCAAATATAATATACATACATATATAAAATACATATATTTTATTACTATTTATTTATTTATTAAACTCTTATTCAGATTAGTAGTAGTATTACTTTACTATTTACAAAAATCATTTTTAATAACTACAACTAATTCATTTCTTCTAAGGCAGTTTGTTCTAGGTTGGTTGGGAAGAGAATAATGTAAAAGGTACTGTCTCTGTACAAATATTTGCATTTGTTCTTGCAAATAAAAATTATTTGTCAGACAAGAGTTTAAGTCAACATTCCATTGTTTTCAAATTAATTTTGAAAACATCTTTTCAAATATTAACACCCTTAAGGCTCTCGTCTACGATATCTCACCTTGACTGCAGAGCTGAGAATCCCTGTCCAGAGGAATTATAGGTGGTGACGTCTGGATGCCTGATTTGTACCAGAAAAGCAGGAGACAACGCAGGATCGCTCTAAAAACACAGGAGAGAATGGAGAAATGGGATACCAGAATACAGCAATGATTATCAGCTGAACTTGACAATTGTGTAATCATTATTTTCAGAAAAAAAAAATCTTGTCATATGTCTTTAGAAAACTGCATAACCCATATGGACTATTTTTATGTGACTGTAATGGAGCTTTTTGCGAGCTTCTTTGATAGTGCATGCCCCCATTCACCTTCACTGTAAAGAAAACAGCACTCAGAACATTCTATGTTCTACAGAACAAAGTCATACAGGTTTGAAACAACATGAGGATGTGTAAATGATGATAATGTCCTCTTGGTGAACTACCCTTAAGTATTCTGAAACAAGGTCCTTACTTGGCAATCTGAATGAGAACGATAACTAGCCAGCGTCCAGCTTCTCCCCACAGCTTGGCGGCCCCCATCTCAGTGAAAACCTCCACATACTCCAGTACAGACAACCAGGTTAACAGCCTCTGTTGAGAGAGAGACTACACAGACACACAGAAGCGTAAGATCGGGACAAAACAAAGAAATATTCAATTTTTCTAAATGTTTCTTTCAAAAGAAAGAGGTTAGCTCTACTGTAAACTTAGTCTCATAGTAAATTTAAATTATACATTGCTGCATCTTGTAGATCTAAGACTTGGTTATCTAAGACTAGATCTAAGAGATGGATTGTGTCTTGCTTTGAACTTGGCTGACTTTTTTTTTTTTTTTTTTTTACATTATCTCCATTTTAAGTGTTGGGGAAAATGTAAAAGCCCTTTCACACCAAAAATACATTCAAATACAAATTTACAATATTCAATTACAATATGCTGTACATATAACATTTAATTATTGCAGGTTTGCGTCATATTCTGAGTTTGTTTTAATTCATTTTGATGAATACTAAATCTGTTTTTTGCAAGAGAGAAGAATTAATGCACATTTACATTTAGTCTAGTTACTTGGAAAAAGTAATCTTGTTACATAACTCGAGTTACTTGTAATGCGTTACCCCCAACGCTGTCTATTTTCTCTCCCTTTATGTTGCATTTTTTCTAAATATTGTACATAAAATACAGTCAATTCAATTGATATAGCGTTTTTAATAATATTTTATCATTGCAAAGCAGCTTTACAGGAAATTAAGTTTCTACAATATGTTTATATATTGTAGAAACCTAATTTATTTAACTTATGATGAAATTTGGTAATTCTTTAGCACAATTTTGGTAACATATTTATGGTAACAACAGTCCCAAATTCATAATTATGACCACACAGTCTGTACTTAAAGGAATAGCTCACCCAAAAAAGAAAATTCTCTCATCATTTACAATTTAAAAGTCAGTGGTGACCCAAAACAGAAACAGAAAAAACCTGACCGGGACCTCCATAGTATAAACTGTGATTGGAAGCTTCACATGTCAGTCATGTAAATAACAGTTCTTGGTTAGAATAAGTTGCAGTGAGGACTAGACTTTATGCTGTTGGCTGGAGACTAGTTGAACTACCACAAACTCAATTTAAAGTCAAACAGCCTCTGAGGAGGTCCATTAAGGTCATGGCTCAAATGCCCACGGCTGTAAATGCAAACTCATTCTTCCTGTCCCCATGGCTAAGCCGCTCTGAAAGCAGCGGTCTTTAGAAGCGTTTATTCCTGACAATGCGACCCGCAAAGATAAATACGTTTCTCAAGTACAAAAACAATGAAGGAGCTTTGCTTGCTCCCAAAAATGAAATGTGTTTTTCTGAAGGGGTCAGATATATTTTTCCACACACTGCCCATTTAGTAGTAGTAGTTCTGAGGAATACCAGGCTGTCATCAGCAGGGCAAAAAGGTGGATAACAACAAGTTATTGCAGACGGCTATTGCAGAACAGTGATAGAGTTGGAGAAAAATGCATTTTTGACGATGTGCAGGCAAAGCAGCACGCTGTGCCTTCGAACGCACAACTTTGAACCTTCTCTCTTGATGCAGAAACAGACCGTTTCACAACAGAAAACTCTCATTTGTAGATTTTATGGTGGTTGCCATGCCAACTGCACATGCACACACCAGTCTTTATGCAAGTGTGATGATAAAGCAGGAAATAAAAAGAAAAAGAAAGAAAATCAAAGTTTCCTGGATCCTTTAATAGATAAGTGAGCTTGATGTACCATGAAAACATAATGTCAGTGCCAGAACTCAAAACACGATAGAACCGTCAGAACTCTATAGTTTAAAAAGACCCTTTTTAAAGACGTCAAAAAGTGATTGAAGTTTACTTTTAACAAAGTCCCTGCTCATTTCAGTCTAAAGGTCCATTCGCACCACGCACGATAACTATAAAGATAACAATATAGCGTCCACACCAGCTGTTTGTCCTTGTGTCTGCAGCTTTAAATTCCTTTATCATTATAGATGTGGTGTGAACTCTGCTATTACTTAATATTGAGAACGATTTTTAGATCTTTATAGTTATTGTGCGTGTATGAACAGGCCTTAATTGCAATATAAGGACTGTTTTATTTTTTGAGTGAGCGGATCATTCCACGTGCGAAGATAAAAAAAAAAAACTCATTTATTAACATAACATAATAAGATAAAGAAACTTATAAACCCTTTAAGGGACATGCATTACCACTGGCAACGTCCGAGAGAGATTCTTCCTCAAGATACCATCATTCAGCAGCACTAGAAGGTTAGATGCGGAGTAGACTGCAAATCAAAGACATAATTCACAGGAGAATTAATGAATACAAACGACATTAATACAAAAGATGATGAAGTAAAGCAGGGAATCCCTACCCAACTCTGAGATTTCATGAGAGTCTGAGAAGCGACCTGTAATGACAAAAGTAATAACTTTACTAAAGGAAGATATTTTGAAGAAAGTCTGTAACCAGGCTGTTTAGGGTCACCATTTTTGGGTGAACTATTCCTTTACATTTATAAAGATTTCAATAGATTTGCTTTACATGTTAGTCAGCGCCAGAAAAAGCCTGTGATAAATTAAAGTATCCATTAAACACTTTTTAGAGTGTATACCTTTCCCCCCTAATTTATTTATTTATTTTTGGGGGGACATATATATATATATATATTTATAATCTCCTATGTGTTAGGCTACATGAAATATTTGTATGCAAAATCCACCTCCCGCATACATTTGACACATTTTAATGTTGTTGGAAGAAAACAAGTAACCAGATACAGCAGACAATAACATAAAACAGAAGTTTGCATACTGATCTACCAATATATTGGACATATCTAACTTTGGTCCCGTCGTATTAGACGTTTACTTTCACTTTGACACGCAGACTGTCTCACCTGCGATCAGGTAACTCAGCGCGCGAACTGCGCTCTCCAGATGAGACGCGGCTGCAGGGTTCGACCTCACATACTCCTGATAACGCTCGTAAACACGACTTAACTTATCCATGTAGAGGACCGACATCACAAACAAATGACTAAATTGCAAATCACACACAACACATCGCAGAAAACACACGGAGAGCGACACTTCCGCGTATGCGGATATCTTCCTCTGACGCCACTTCCTGTACGGCGAACGCGAGCGCCATTTAAAGTCACAGTAACCTGTTTAAATTCTATTTACGTTTGCGTCTGTGATGCATACAAAGCGGTTCATCGGAGATGAACAGATGTAAGTGTATATAATAAGCGTGTCCCCACAAGGAAAGTAATACCAGTCATTTTTGTCTTTGTAGAGATTTTTTTCCGTCCCCATGAGGCTTATAATAGCTTATTAATCATACAGATTGAAGATTACCTTTTGTTTTCCGTATTAAGAAGATAGAAAATAGAGTTTATACAGTATAAAAACCATTGTGCCTATGGAATGTCCTCATAAAGCGTGATTGTTGCTTTTTGATAAATTTCTTTTTGTTTGTTTTATTTACTTGGATTTTGGTTTTCAACACATAATTTTTGTATTGCTAATTAATTAGTTAATTTTTATAATTGTTTGTTTTGTAATTTTTGGGAACAGTTGCTGTGTTCAGAATAGAATAATGCTTTGCAGAAACCTCTACAGTATTCTATGGTTGATATGCAAGAATGTGTATCATTTAGTTCACCCAAAATACAAGTTTAGACAGAATTAATTTAGTATAGTCAAGGACAGAGTTCAAGCATATGTGTCTAACATAACTCTGCATTTTTGCCAAGCAAGATCATGAATATTTATATTCTGGTGTCACCTGAATATAAATGTGAATATTGAATATAAATATGAATATTAGCTGTTCCAAGTCCATTATGGATACAATACCAAATTTAGCATTTTGTTGATCAGTACTTTTTAATTGCTGATCATGTGCTTTGGAGTACTATTGAAAAATGTTTAATTAATTGACAATAATAATGTAAAAAACATTTTTTTTTGTGTCATGTTGTGTATCACACCTAATTGTGACATGAGTATATAAAGCCCTGAATAATGTACACACACATTATGCAAAATTTCCATATGCATATACCAGGATGATTACATTTGTTAAAAATAGCAGACACACTGCATAGAATATCAAACCCTGTAATGTATGCATAACATGCTTATACTACGTGTGTTCACAGTATGCACCTTTTCTGATTGCATGAAATACCTCGATGCTACAAAAATGTGCCTAAATGCTGTGCTTGGTTTGATCTTTTTTAGTGACCAGACTAGCAATGAGTTTATAACATTGTTGCTTAATACTGTTTTTTTTAGACTACAGCTGTTTGTTTTACAGTGTTTAGTGAAGGATGCACTAAGCAGTATGCATGTCTGAAAATGTTCTCTCTTTGAACCGGTAATCTTCTAAAACCTCTTCAACGGGTCAACAGCACAGACAGGGATTAGAAAACCTCCAGATGCATGACCCAAAAATTGAATATAGCCCACAACCATCATCAGCGCTTTCAAATGAACTGGAATTAATTGAGCATATGCGTTTATAGAAGCAATCCACTTTGGTTTCTTTAAAAGGTTAATGATCCATTTCTCGCTTTATGTTAATAACTGAACACTAGAGGTTGCAGAGACTCACAGATAAGTCCAAGCACCAGAGTGTGGCCTGTATTTATTGGCAGAACAACAGAAAACAGGCCCAGCTGGCACTGCTAGAGATGGGCAGAGTGGACAGGCATGAAGACCACTGCAGATCAACTGAAGGATGAAACAGGATAACATCACAAGAGTGGATTAGGAATTTGATAATATGCGAGAGAACCAGACCTCATCTTTTGAATATAGATAAAATCTGCATTACCCCCTGACTTGACATAAATCAGATTTTATTATATCTCAAATTGAATTCTGGTATTAACATATTTTAAAGGGAATGTTCAAGGCATATTTCACCGCTTCTTCCACGGTTATGATAGGGAGGAAACAACATGAAATATGAAATTTCCCCCTCCAAAATATGAATATTTTGCCATTATTTCCAATCTATCTTGTCATTTCAAACTGCTTTTATTCATTTATTTAATTTATTTTTTTCCCGTCAATGCAACACACACAAACAATAGAAAATAATTTTTCTTAGAAATTCAAAAATGAAAGATATTCTCCATGCAACGACTTTATGTTTATAAAATAGAATACTGATCAAAGGTTTGAATAATTAAGATATTTTGATGTTTTTGAAAGAGGCCTCTAATGCTCACCAAGGCTGCATATATTTGATGAAAAATACAGCAAAACAGTGATGTTTTTAAATATTAATACGAATAATATAAGTATAAGCTCAATTATTAATTATAAGAACCATTATTAATAATTGAGCATGAATAATAATTAAGCAGCAAATCAGCATATTAGGAGGATGATTTCTGAAGGAACATAAAACACAGAAGACTGTCATATAAATAAATATATTAAGTTAAGTTTTTAAATATAAATGTATACATAATGTGGAGACACGCATACAGTGAAAGGAACCTTTATCTTTGGGTGAACTATACCTTTAAATCATGTTTATTAGGTCACTGTGTATAAAATTATTTGCAGTTATATTTAAGGACATGATTGTTTGTACTTAACAGATTCTTGAACTGTGTTTCTGAATTGCATGGCTAATTATGAGTGTTGACAGTATATTAAAGGCATTCTTGGAAATAACGTGATGTGACAGGGAGTTGATTCACTTTGCACATGTACATTGATGATATTATTGTTTTCTTAGGCAGGCTCACTTTTTTCTTTCTCTTTTTTAAACCTCTAAGATAGAGTTCAGTGTCCGTTTCCTCTCTGAATTAAATTTTAATATCTTGCATCCTCTTGGCGGTATTTGAGTTTGATTGGCACACGGTTCACCACTGTCCTGTGATGATTAATGCAGTCTTAATCAAAACTACAGATTTAATTTAGTATTTGATCCCTCTCTTATATCCCTCATGCATACTGAGAGAATGAAGATGAGCAGGTCTTTTCAATTCATGATTGTACAATGTCATTGTAAAAGTCTAACAGCAGCTGTTTACATGTTTTCACTTCCGTCAGCTGAAAAGGAACAATTTTGATTCAAATATTTTTTTTTTCAATATGAATCAATGAATAGACAGTAAGACGTAGAAATGGTCTCATGATGTTATTTCATGTTTCCTTTAAAAAAGTTTGTATAGTGAGGAATATAATTTGAAATCCATGCTTTTTTCTTCTTTTTCTTTTTTAAAACCACATATATATATATATATATATTCACAATATATTAGTACCATATGTGTTGTCCAGTATTAAAGGTTTCACAGATTTTTCATTTTTCCTTTTATTTTAGATTTATCAGTATTGTTCATTTATTTGAGCATGCTCATTTATTTTTCTTCTTTTTCTACATTTCTTTTTGGTTACCTTAGCTGACATCTCTGAACATAAATATACCAAAAACAGTAATAAATGCCGCAAATATTATAATGTCAAAATGTTGTAGGTAATAATTTTGTGGTGCCTAAATTCATATGAGTGTTACATGATTGTTAAAAATTAGCATTTAAAACAATTACTGTTTAAATATTTTTATAAATTGTCTTTATGTTTTACAAAAAAAATAACTAAAACTTAATTTAAGTAAAACCACTTAATCTTATCTCAAAAAAGAGGTAACACTTTACAATAAGGTTCATTGGTTTACATTAGTTAACTCATTTATATGAATTAAGATTGCCTAATGTTAACAAATGACACTTTTTTTGTAAAGTGTTAGAAAAAAGAACATTTATTAAAAGCTAGAAATGAAAATATATGATACGACCTCTTGAAATGTCACTGAATGATCTGGCTGCAGATTTTCAAATGAAAAGACTGGATTTAAATCTAAAAGCTGTCTGATTCTCTGTTGGAATATATGGCTTCAGTCTATCTTTAGATCAGATGAAAGGGCCAGGTTCATTATTACCTCTAGGTGGGAAAGGATACACTTTAATAGACACTTCCCTTGAAGATTAGAGGGGTCAAAAATCTAATTTTTCTTATCTAAAATAGTGAGTGCCATGAAGCCAGGGCTTTCCCCCCGGAGCTCCCGTTAGCCTGTGGTCTGCAGATTTGAAGGTGAGCGATGGTGTTCATGATTTAGCACAGCAGTTTGATGACATCTCTGTCCCACCAGCGCTCCGTTGAGGGTCATTCGTCAGACATGAGTGATGCTTATGAAGGGAACGAGTGTAGATTAGACATCCCTCTCTCCACTCAACGCTTCCCCGGATCTCGTCTGTTTTGGTGCGGGCAAGCTGCTCCTTACGTTTTCTTCAGAAATTGTCAGTGTGGCTCTTTACTTTAATCTCAGTCTTCTTTGCCATCTTCAGTCATGGTTTTGCATTCATCTTTGAGAGCTGTCAACGGAAGAGTTCAAAGCAAAAGTCAAAATATGGAGTGCAAATCAATGTCCCTCCTGCTTTAACACACAGAAAAACCTGTCTGAGGAGCTTTAAATAAAACAAACATACTGATAATTTCACTGATATCCAATTGCATTAATATCCTGAAGCAAAACTAGCTCTGTGAAGCCAGCGCAATGTCAGGAGTTAAGAAAAACGCAGTGAAAATGAACAAAACTGCACCCCAAATTCAAGACAAGGATGCCAAAAATATCTCTGCACAATTCAACAATCTTTTATATGCCTGTTGCAATTGAAGTGAAATGTGCAAGTGAATGAAAAGTGACTGTGGCATTACATTTGGATCAGCTCATGTTGCATCAGATTTCATTTTTATGTGTTTTTACAGTGTTTAACATTATAACCAGTCACACACATTTTGTTTAATCTTATAAATGTAATGCTCAATCGGAGTCGCTTAGATTAGTTTTGTTTACTGCAAATGCTCACTGATTGAATTCTGAATGTGAATTCTCACAAATTCTCTCATCATACACAATAAAGTACAGATAGAATAGATTCTTTTGGCACAGCTTTTTTAATATAATTGATATACTTTATGGCTATTTACATAATGCAGTTGTTATGTACTGTAAATGCCACCTAAATGCTTTTTTCTGTTCCTCTTTTGCAGCAAAAAGATGTGAAATGTTGATCAAACTCGATTGTTAACAGTCTAAAGTGTTCTGATTGATTGAATTAATTGGTTAAATTTAATTAGACACAGACAGACACATTTTATAAATTAATTACAAAAAATAAATTTGCGGAAAAGCAAATTTGCAGCACTTCAGCCTCAGCGCAGTAATATCATCACTCCTTGGCTGTATTGAGGGACTGAGACAGGAGAGATATGTATCAACTCGTCTGGGTTGAGGGAAGAACATATTGGAATATGGAAAAACAGTGGCGTTTTCCTTTAAGCTGGTCAGACCATCTTAAGAAAAGTTTAAA
>JAUMHE010000071.1:3370798-3388474 GCA_032359235.1 Enteromius mattozi | reverse complement strand
TGTTCAGTGCTTTGCTACAATCTGTATTGTTAAAAGCGCTATATAAATAAAAGTGACTTGACTTGACTTGACTATTATTATTCAAGCCTGTATAGATTCAGAGAACCGTGAAGGTTGTCATCACAACAGCTTCTTCCTTAAAGGAATAGTTCACCCAAAAATTACAATTCTGTCATTGTTTACTCACCCTCGAGTAGTTCCAAACCTGTATGAATTTATTTGTTCTGCCGAACACAAAGGATGATATTTTGAAAAAAGTGAGTCACCATTGACTTTCATAATAGGAAAAAAAATACCATGGAAGTCAATTTTGACCCAAAACATCTTGGTTACAAACTTCAAAGAACAAAGAAATTCATACAGATTTGAAACTACTCGAGAGTGAGTAAATAATGACAGAATTTTCATTTTTGAGTGAACTGTTCCTTTAAGGCCATCCACCTCCTCAGTATAATCCAGCAATATTTTTGATCTTCTCATCTTTTATGTTGTTTCTTGATTCTGCATGGCCAATCATAGCGTTCTATGGCCAAATAGTGTTGTATATTGATGCTAAACTGTATGATTGTTTATCCCACTCAGCAGCACTAGTTTTATGACTGTTGTTTATATCATTCTTCATTCTTAGATAATTATCGATGGGAGTTGCATGGAAAATATTGATTCTCATTACGATTCCCCTTAACGGTTCTGCATCCTCAATAAATCATTTAATGAAAATACTAAAATAAATAAGCTCCCACCCATAGAAGTAGTTCATTTTAACTACTTATAACAGTATATAATACTATAAATAACAGTGACTGTCTGCTGTTTCAGCAACCTTGGTATTGGAGGTATTAACTATTTTTTCTCTATTTTATCAGCAGCCTTGGTATTAGTTCTGAAAGTATTTTTTTCCCCATAAGGATTTTTAAAAAGTCTGTTTCAGAGTTATAGGTCATGAACCAAAACAACAAGCCATGAGGTGAATCACAACATTGCATGACTTTGATTTGAAGCAGAAAGGTATTTGAGAATTGAATAAAATGACAAAAGTGCAGTTAAAGAACTACAATCCTATAAAGCATTGTGAATTACATAATAGGAATAAAAATGATGGATAAATATAAAACTATTGATTTCACTGGAATGAATGGCTCTTTTAGGGGATGTTTGCTTGTTTTGATTCTCAGACTGGAAGAGATCTCTCCCATTTATTTTCCCTTATTTTTCTCCAAATGGCTTATAAGTAATCATTAAAAATCAATTGCCCTATGGAGGAAATTAATGGGATTTTTACTTGCAGAACCTAGAATAATTATTTTGCATTTCCGTTTGAAATGAAGGCATTTTAGTGTCACACTAAATATATATATTATTGAATATATAATATACAATAGTAAAGTCTTTCTGTGTCCTAATGTTTTGTGAGTCATTTCATAATAGGTCTTTACGAGAACAAAGTTGTAAAATACTGCAAAAAAGTTGTAAAAGACACTGTAATGAAAAAATGCAATAAAAATAAATTAAGAGAAATGTCATGACACTATAGTGTATAATTCTGAGATCAGGTTGGTGCTGCAGATTAGTTTCTGATTGTTTTTCGACCAGACTAAAAACTGTGTGCAAGGCAGATTCTTTTTCAGCTTGTTTGATATTAAAAAGTCTATTTTGTAAATTGAGCAATTTGCACAGTAGAAAGAAGATTGCCTGAGTTCTGATTTCCTCTTCCTGTCTGCAATCCATCTTCCTTCTGTCCTAATCACCATCCACACAGTTCAACACATTCACATCTGTCAGGCTAAATCTTCTTTTCTCTTTCAGGTCTGATGTGCTCTCATTTGGCAGAATTGCCTGAAATGGGCTTTTGTGTTGACTGTTTTGATGTGTGACAGTCCTGATGTTTTCTCTCTGCCTGCGTCTTGTTCTGAGGCTGACCCTGGTTAAAGCGTTCCACCTGATGCCGCTCTCTCCCAGTGGCATTCTGGGTGATTGGGTCTCTGATATTAATCTAGGTAGAGTTCGATTTGTCATTGTTCCTTCTCCGGGGCTCTTGGATTGGATCCCATTCAGGGGTTAGGCTGATTTTGATTGGTGCCTGCTCTCAGGGCATTGAGTTGGATCTGTTTTGAAGTCGTTAGGAAAGCTTCTGCAAAAATGGCTGGATTTTAAGGGTCTCTCTGATTGCTCCGATTCATTGGACCTGTTTTTCAAGGGTCCACAAAAATACCATGTAGCTTGGACTCACATGCCTCACCTCTCTTTTCGTTTGTTTTTGCTTTTAGGATGAACTACAGATCTTTCAGAAAATAAAAAATATTTCTTGAGCAGCAAATCAGCATATTAGGATGATTTCTGAAGGATAATGTGACACTTAAGACTGGAGCAATGATGCTAAAAATTCAGCTTTGCCATAGCAGGAATTAAGTGAATTTTAAAATAAATTAAAATTAAAAACAATAGCCTAATTTTAAAGTGCCCCTATAATGGATTTTTGAAAATTACCTTTCATGTAGTGTGTAACACAGCTCTAAGCGAATGAAAACATCCTGCAAAGTTTTAAATCTGAAATTGCACCATGTATGAAGTTATTCTCTCTCTCTGAGTCCCAAGCCGTTTCTTGTTGACGTCAATATGAAACATTAGAATATTGCCCTCCTACTTTTTGGTCATTTCATGTTGGTTTGAATAAAAGTGCAAATTGATTCTTTGCCACTAAGTGTCGCTTTTGGAGCGGTAAAAGCTCACAAACACTGCTTAAAAGGACATCAACCAATCACCAGATTTTCTTCTACCTTAAGGAGTCGCTTCATATATTGAGGATAATGGCCTGTCATGTAAACTTGCAATGTTGGTGTCTGGTTAATTTGTCCATCTTCTACCAAGTGACAGATGCATTTGTGCCAAAACATTGTCGAGTCCTTGCATAGCTGTAACTCAAAGCTCTATAAACAGACTTGTGCTGGGTCAAGCTGTTCTTGCATGAATGCTACCAAGGGACCTCTTCCCCTCTACTGGTTTGAGGGCTGCAGGCTGTATTTACCTCCCGCTCACTCACAGTCGCACCAGGAGCTCTGGAGCCATCTAAATTATCTTTGGAACAAACAGCTAAGGAGAAGTGCTTTTATACAAGGTGAAATGTTTTCTTAAATTGTTTGTCTCTATTAGAACTTGCTTGATCTATTAGCATTGCACGTGAGCGAAATATCACAGCAGTCGATAAATAAAGGAACAATGATATGGTCTGATATGTGCTGATGTATTAAACGCAAAGAGAGCAGAAATATCATGAATAGGATAAAGGTGATATCAAAGATAACGCTCTGCAATATCATTTGGTTAAAGTCTATGCTTTAAATTTCTGTCCGTTTTACAGCATTAGTTGATGGGGATTTGAGAGAGATTGATATGTGCTGTACCTGACATATTTCCACGTGTATCTATACTGATTTGAAACCAGTCGAGTTTGGAATTGACAGTTATTGAATCGTGAAATTTGTGTCAATCCTAATTTAGATGGCTGGATCACTTGAGAAAGATGTTCATTTCAGGTGTAAACTGGCCATAGTTTGTATCTTCACACATTTCTGTTGAGGCACACCAGTCTTTCCATCTCAACTTGTGCAAAGACAAACACACATCCCGCATCTGCCCGGCGACAGCTATTACTGTGCCAGTCTTCATCAATATCGCAGCTGCGGTTTAAGCTGAGACCTTCACCTGACAGTCAGAGAGAGAGCAGCCCCGGAGCTTGTGTTTAACACTCCAGTAAAAGACCCATGTCTGGCCGCCCTGGTCCCGGACAAACTCAATTTAATCCCCTGTCTCTGTATTGATGAATGGTGGGGAAAGTTCAGAGAGCAAATTAAGTTTCTTTTAGAAGTTTTGTTGTCATTGTTGTTGTGGTGGTGGTCTGTTGGCAGGCTGAGGCTTCAATAAGACGTCTTGTCTTTGTTTCAGCCCACAATTAAATGAACAGTCGGAAGCTCCGGCGGGGAAGGCTTTTAAATGCTTTAAGAGTTGTTTTACATCTAAGCTGAATCACCTAATTTGTAGCTTTGTCAGGTCATTGGTCATGAGAGGTTTATTAAGGAGAAGTCTCGGATCCATTAGCACTTGGCTCAGGTTCATAGAGGGCTGGATGGAAACATTTTTAAAAGGGGTGAAGAGCTCATCAGTTTATGGGGACAAACGTATCTCTGTTTGCCAGCACTCACCAGAACCCAGTGTAGAAATAAAAAGTGACCATTACTATGGTCAGAGGTGGTTTATGTGCGCTGCCTGCAAATGATCAACATGGAGTGGTTGGAAATGGGAAGACCGTTTTACCAAACTGTTTATTGCAGTTCGGAAAAAATGATGGAGTATTAAACCCTGAGTATTAAACTTGCATTAACTTGACCAATGCTGTTTGTGTTCTGGGCGTGAATGATAAATCGGTTGGCTTGTTGAGGTAGGAATGTGCTGTTTGTTTCAGAAGTGTTGAATTGTTCCTGGTGAATAATACAAATGGGAATAGAGATCACACAGATGAGGGACTCAAGCGGTTTTTAGACAGTCTGAAAAAAGTTTATTATTATTTTTTGGCCTATCCAACATTGTTCTGTTTATTTTCTAGGCTGAATAAAATAAAAACACATGGGTTGTTAGTATGTCAGCAGGTCTAACAAGAGCAACAACCCTTGATTGTTTTGAATGTGCATTATCAGAGTACTTCAAATCTTACAAAACAAAATTAGAAAATAATTTTTTAATAAAATGGGTAACACTTTAGTTTAGGTCCAATTCTCACTGCTTATTAGCATGAATATTACTAGCATATTGGCTGTTTATTAGCACTATAAAGCTATAGTGGTAACACTTTACAATAAGATGCCATTTGTTAGCGTATTAACTAACTTAAACAAACAATGAACAATGCATTTATTACACATTTATTATTTGTTAATGTTAGTTAGTGTTAATGAAAATACAGTTGTTCATTGTTTATTCATGTTAGCTTACAGTGCGTTAACTAATGTTAACAAACACAACTTGTGATTTTAATAATGCATTACTAAATGCTGAAATTAACATTAACTAAGATTAATAAATGCTGTAGATGTATTGTTCATTGTTAGTTTATGTTTACTAATGATGTTAACCAGTGTTAACTAATGAAACTTATTGTAAAGTGCGACCGCTACAGTAGTATATTTAAAGGTTAAGACATATTCTACATGACCATATATTAGACACCTTAATCCTACCTCATACGTACCTTAACTTTACAATTGCCTTGCTAACTATTATTACGCAGCACATTAGGAGTTTACTGAGTTTATAGTTAATAGTGAGTTAATTGCAAGAACTGGTTCTCAAAATAGTGTGACCAAAAATGTTATTTATGCTTGCAAAAAAGCAAAAAGCATTGTGATTGCAAGCGTTTCATAGGAAAGAAAACCTTTTAAGGTATGTAAAGAAATGTAGTTCAAAATTGCGTCTCTTAATTCCTCATCAACTCAACTTTACCAGAAAAATTCCTTACAAATCCTTTATTGTACGCTGTAAGCCAGGAGTGAATGCAGGTTGATCTCAGGGATTTTCCACTATGAATCTGAATCTTGTTTCCTTTAAGGCATTCTTACATATCCAGCTATATCTGCACATCTGCCACCATGAGATTATTATGGAGGGATTGGAGGAAATAACCAACATTTGGTGACTTTGATTATCCACTACAGTAAACAAGGCACGCTTCCAGTGTATGCCAGAGGCTATATGTGCAAGGCATGATGGGAAACCTTAATCACTGATCCTTGACCCCAGCCATGCAGCATGTGTTGGACCTATGTAATTAAAATAAAATCTTTAACCCAGCAGAACATACAGAAACATTCACCCATACACAAATACATAAGC
Organism: Enteromius mattozi; assembly: GCA_032359235.1. Taxonomy (NCBI): domain Eukaryota; kingdom Metazoa; phylum Chordata; class Actinopteri; order Cypriniformes; family Cyprinidae; genus Enteromius; species Enteromius mattozi. The sequence continues at coordinate 3,382,591 of JAUMHE010000071.1, read as the reverse complement.
GCACTGACCGAAAATGTGCATATATAGCCTATGCATTTAGGGATTGTCCATCTGGGTAGTCAGCACTAAGCTTCATCCAGGCTTAGCTTTGGTGGATCGGGGGGCATGTGAGGCAAGAGGACGCCCGCAATCAAATCATTATTTCAGAGCTGCCGACAGAAACAGCATCTGTAGACGGGATGATTGGATTTTGCTCCGTTTTTAAACACCACATTAAATTACAGCCGTAGTTCAACAGTGCAAGTTCACAGAAACAAATAAATATCAAAGCTGGACTGATTGTAGTGGTTTGTTTCTTTTTCCACTCATATTTGCTTCTGTTGTCAGCTTTACTAAATGAAAAAAAGTTGTTTGCCAAGAAACCCAGCTAACGAAAAAGCATTTTTGCGGGATGTTTTTGCAGCCCCACTTTATTTTAAGCTCCAATTCTCACTTTAAACTAACTTTTGCCTCAGTAAACTCTTAATTTGCTGCTTATTAATATGTGTTAATTTTAGCTATCATGCAACGTAATAAATTCCCTGTTAGCGGGAAACACAAATGTGTGTTGTTAGCGTATTAATGCACCACATATGATTATGTCACACAGGTAAAGTATGCAGCATTAGCAGAGGCACGTGTGGGAGTTATAGGCGCTTTGCATCGTGGGATTTGACATAATGAGATTCATCACTCATAATGGATTTCCATTTTGCATATTTGTGCACTATGTTTTTATTCCACCACCTACCTCTTTACTGTATATGTGTGTCTTGCATATGAATGATGGTATACTAGCAGCATGCAAACAATTATATGTAATTAACTGGCATTTAGCATGACACGTATATACACACAGCTGCTTGTTTGTTTCTTTTATCCATGCATTTTCTAAAGCTTTGTCCCTCTCTGTCTGTCCATCACTCTGTCTAATAAATAAAGTGATTACATGCTAAAACACACAAACACAAATATGTCAAATGCACAATACCTCTGTCATTTTCAACCCATTATCACTGTCATGATTGTGGGCCCCATTATTATTATGTGCAATTATCATTTGCATCATTTGTTTTGTCAAATTTGTACTGTCTGTTTTTAGTGATATTGATGGCTTTTCACGTGGGCCACTGTGTAAATCTCTGCTATAAAAGGGGTATTTAAAATTGTAGATTAATTTTGAAATTCACTGTTTGGTCAGACTTTCACCAAAATCTGTCCAAATGCAAACATCCCAGTTCACTTAACTGAACAAACTAAAATAAAAATGGAAACTAAACACTATAAATCACTACTGTATAAGTGTCACGCTCAGATAACAGGCAGAGACCAGGAGGTAAAGTACAACAGGTAAGTTTTCTTTATTTTTGGAACACAGGAGCACAACAGATATCGGTGCAGGTAAGTAACTCAGGTAAGCATCACAGGTCCAACTTAGACATTAGAAACGAACATAGAAAGTATACTCAGTCTTTTAATTCAGGCAGGCATCATTTCCAAACGGCTCTGACAGGTGAGAGTGCACAAAGTCTTTAAGTGATATCGCAGTGATGAAAGCTCAGGCAGACAGGAGAATGAATCTGAGCGTCCTCCAAGGAAACTCAGAGGTGTAACCTTGAGCTCAGCCAAAGCATGTTTGGCTGACGCTGAGTTTTAAAGGTGCCGTTGATTGGACTCAGGTGTCAAAACTCAGGTGATTGTGATCTGGTGATTTGTGTGGATTCTGAGGTGGTAGGTTGTGCAGTGTCAGTGACTGATCCTGGAACAGATGTTTGTGAGGTTGTGACAATAAGTTATCTGATGATATTATGTATTTTTATTTTTAGTCAGTATAAGGACATAGTCGATATCGGATAGTTAATTGTTATATTGTGATTATATGTCGTAATTCTAATTTGAGCTTCTGCATATTCAGATACATATGTCATGCCACGTTTGACGTCAGTGATGCCATTGATTTGTGCCAAGCTTAAATATGCAGAGTCATCCTCTAGACAAGGAGAAATAAGACATATCTAATATAACCTACCAAATTATATTCCAGGATGTCTCATATTAACTGAAATCAAACGAAAGCATCTAAAACATAATGGCATAAAATATATGACTGTACAAAAAAAGCTCTAGTGTCCAGACTCACCTTTCGACTTTCCTCAATGTGTTCCTGTTAGTAAGAAGTGTGTGTGTGTGTGTGTTTACCCATTATTTCAATGCCATGCATGTTTGTGAATACAAATTGTGATGCCCTTTCAGTGCCCTCCTTCAGGGGAAGGGCACAGTCTACTTTTAATCAAATTAAACAGGCACAGTGAGGATAAAGGATGTCTATTTTAGAAATATGTCTGACAGCTGCATTTACTTTTGGAAACCAGCAATTAGTTTCTAATACTAAGGTTATTTTACACCTTCATTCCCTTTAGAGGGGATAGATTAATGTTCTTTTCAGTTTTTGTGTACAGTATGATTTTTCTTTTTGGCTACCACCATTGTGAAAAACAAGTACACTTTAACAAGTGTTTAAAAAGAGTACTTATAACGAAATAATAATTTCAAAAGAACACACCTGAGTGTGAATTGAAGGTAATGTTAATTTATATTAAATGCAATTAATGGAACTTATGAATATTATTTTTTTTTTTTTACTTAAGTAGGACTTATGTACATCTTTACTGTATATGTAATTATGTTAAATGTTCAGTAATATCAAATAACACAATACAGGTAAAATGATAAGTACATTACATTTAATTTAGTCTGTTAGTCAACACATCAAAATATTGTATACACATATTGATATATATGTGTATTTTTGTATAGCATGTCAAAATATGATTAATACTTAATTATTTAAAATGTACTTTAAAGTAAAACTTAATTTGCATTATTAAAAAACAAACAAACAACATCAAAAAAACACTTTTTCAGAGTCTATTAAGAAATATGAAAGTGTGCTCTTTGAAAGTGGCTTTTAATTTCAATAATATTGTCTGTAAGTACAGTTTAAAATACACTGCTCTCCAAAAGTGTGGAAACACCTCTGGCAAAGTGTGGTTTTGGATGATATCAGCATAAATCCTTATCATTTTCTGGTGCAAATACTGTACATTAAAGTAACTTGAAATTATCATTGAAGATAATTTTCATTTTGATTACATAATAATAGCAATATATACATGTCAAAGTTGAGCTACTATGGGAAGAACTGGACCGTGATGTCTGTAAGAAGTGTCCAACCAGTGTGAATCATATTTGGGTAATTTGTCAGCAGGCTTAGAGTAATATATCAGTCAATGTTTGAATAAACTGACAGCTCGGATGCCCAGATTATACAGATCTGTATAATAGCTGCTAATGATGGATATTTTGATGAATCGAAAATGTAGGTATTTTCTATGTATCAACTGTTTATGTAATAAAATATGTTTTTCATAGTTTGTGTTGTCCATTATCAGTGCAAAATGATCACAAATTAAAAGGATTCATCCCAATATTGTCCAAAACCCCACATGTCTAGGGCGTTTCCAAACTTTTGGAGGGCAGTGAATGTATCTATCTATCTATCTATCTATCTATCTATCTATATATATATACAGTACTGTGCAAAAGTCTTAGGCCACTATTATTTTCACCAACAAAAAATGGTTTTAAGTGGGTTATTCCTATCTTTTGCCGTAGCGTGTCAGTTGGAAATATCCGTTTACATTTCCAAACATTATTTTTGTCATTAATTGTAATAATGCAGTGAGATTATTGTCTGCACTCGTGTAAAAATGCTGTGAAATGAGGATGCTTTTAAAATTAATGCCATAAGCTTTTGGTAAAACAGCTTCTGTTCCGAGGTGCACTTGCTCATAGTTTTTCAGGTAGCTTTCCAGGTAGGATTTCACAAAAATAATGTTTGGAAATGTAAACTGATATTTCTAACTGACACGCTACCGCAAAAGATAGAAATAACTAACTTAAAACCATTTTTGTTGGTGAAAATACTAGTGGCCTAAGACTTTTGCACAGTACTGTACAAATATATATATATATATATATCTAAAAATTGGACTGTGTCCTATGGTGTGACGTAAAAAATGTGTGTGAAAAAAAAAACGTATACAAATAACATGAGAAAAATGTATCTTCATTCTAAGAGTTACAAATAGCATGAGAGAAATTCTTCAATGTTAGAGGTTGTTTTTTTCACACCATTGATACGTCAGCGACCCATTATGATAAGTTTGCATCTTAATAGCATAGCATTCTTTGAAATACTTTGGAATATCATGTACTGTAAGTCATGAATGTAAATGTACAAAGTTTATAAATATTGTAATCATTCAATACCTGTACATTTGAGTGTATTAGCATCTGAGACCATCTCATGATACCACCACGGTACTTTTTGTAAGAGTAGAAAGTTGAAGATTCCAGTAAGGAGGATGTCAGCTGACTTTAGGGGTGTAGTCTGACAGATCAATATTGAACTCATTGAGACTGCCGGTACAAGGCTAACTAAATAGACAGACGATCTCCCACTTTCTCGTCTCGACCTCTGTGCTGCTGTATTTATCATTAGTCTAACACTGCAGAGGATGTGCATTGCGGAGGACAGCTGCAGAAAAACAGTCTAACACTAGAATGAGCAAGCAAATTAGTTAATGGAGAAGGATGTTTCGGTTATTGAATCAGGCGTGTTTCTGCCCTTGTTCTCTCTCTGTTCTCCTCTTCTTTCTGCTTCTTTTGTCTCATCAAAAAAGAAAACCTGATTTGACTCAGATTTAAAATAGTTTGTTTAACTGAATATTATTGACCTCTAAAGGTTACTAGATATTGAAAGCCAAGTGTGTTGAGATATTTTCTGGGGTTTAGCATTATTTACGGCGCGTTTGAAATGAAAGTGCCTCCGTTTGATGTAATTTACCTAGCATGTTATTCTAAAATAACTGGGGCTCTTCCTGTCTTAGTCCTTGAACAGCTATGCATCTGGACTACTAATCACCAAAAGCTGCCCTTGACCAACAATCTCGAGGTGTTTATGTGTGTGAGGGAGGAAGCTGAAGGTACTGTATAGCATCTGTATGTGAAATACATGTTGTGTGTCCTTCCAAATACGTGGCCATTCTACTAAAAAGACCAGGTCACTGATACATGTTGTTTTTTGAATACTGACAAGACAGACCTTCCCTCAAAAACAGGTCTCCATTTGGACCCCAAGCAATTCTTGTGGCTCAAATTAAAATATTGTTGGAAAACAGAACATGCTGCAGCCATGTATGTCCACAAAAGAATTAGCTCAAATATCTACTCGACCTAAAAAGTCACAGCATACATCTAAAAATCATTTTAAAGCATATTAAAATGCAGATGAATCAACTCATCGGGTTACAGTGTAAAGCACCTTCTGTTGTCAAATGCACTTGTTCCATTGTTGCTTGTCCTCAATCTGGCAACCCATGTGAGGATCAACTCTGAGCAAAAGGAGGTAGACTATCTCCAATAATGCAACTTTCTCCAATAATGTCTTTAGCTGACCAGCTTCAACCGAAAGACTATGCTGTTTGCCCAGCATTTTTATAATTTTTTTTCTAGTGAACAGATGTGTTAAGAAATTGTTACACATTGTGTTGTTAGTAGATTACCCGCACCTGATTATAATCTGCTTTGCTTGTATGCGACTCTGCGTTAATTTGCTTTGCTCTTGGTAGATTGTGTTGTCATGGAAATGCATTTGGTGCATCTGTATTATTTAATTTGCACATGCAATGTCAGTAACTCATTCACATAACTTTCACGTTAAATTTCCCTGTGGTAAGTCTGCCTCTGATTTTTTTAGGTTACAATATCTAACAGTATCATCAAAAACAACAAGTTTAAATGGAAGATTTTGAGGAAGTCATAGAAGGGCATCTACAATGATAAAGAAAAAAAAACAAAGGGACTGGTCATTCTGGGAAGTAATTTAAACCCAAAACACAGTACAACTCAATGTGCAATTCAAAATACTGTGAAAACACCTGTGGGAATTCAATACAGACAATTCCTTCTTATTAGCACAGTCAATTTAGGCCCTATTTTTACAGATCTTATTAAGAGTATAAACATACCACAGCAGAATATCTTCCAGGAAAGAAAAAAATGTGTGTTCATGTGCGGCTGTAAATAGAGTTGCTCTTAGATGCATCTTCATGAAAAATTGACCATGGTCTTAGAGAGAACAACCAAAATAGATCAAGATAGACCCTTTTATGTGAGGGTAAGAGATGTGCTATAAAAGTGCTCATCTCAAAGAGAAGCATAACTGATGCATATACAGTATGCCATGGTCTTTTTACATGTCTTATTTTCTCTCTTTCACTCTCCCACTGCTGACAGCGGCACTCTAGATCTCTACTTCTGTGGAGTCAGGAGACTTTGCATGATTGCTCTGTGATGGAGTGCCCCTGCTGCTCTTCATAGTGTCCTAGAAAGGTAAGGTGGAGGCGGGGCAGGTGTTCATAGACAAATACTGCGCTGACATTGAGGGACTTTATAAACCTTTTCATTTTCTTTTCATTTTTCTTTTCAAATGATTCCAGATGTCCTTCAGATGTCCCCAGATGGAAAGACTTTATCTAAAACTAAAGGCAGCTGCCTTGCTGATTTTCTATCTACTCATTCAGTGGCTTAATAGAAATCGTTTTCATATGAAGGTGCTTTTTATGAGACTTGGAACATTGCAGAAATCACTTTCTTTTAACGATATCTAAATGTTCTGAAAATAAGATCAGTTTACTTAAAGTTACATAAGCTATTAAGATTTTCTTTTAGATAAGCAAAATGTTTTTCTTGTTTAAGGAAAAGCCTTACTAATTTTGGTTAAAATTGAAACCATTTAACAATGAGATAAAGAAACTAAATTTAAATATACTGAAAAAAATCTTATCTTACATTATTGTGCTTCTCAAGTAAATGTAGCTTGTTAAGATGTTACGATATTTCAAGGGAAACAACACAGATCTAATAATTAAATCATTCAAGGTGCCTTAGTACCTCCAGATACTGCTTGATAAAGGAGCATTTTTGAACTGCTTAAAAGCCCCATTGACGCTCTTTGAAACTTAAAGATAACTCTACACTTGTTCATGGCAAAAACACTTGAATAAAATATTTCAGTTGGGTTTCTTCTTTCATTTAGCAGAATAAGCTACTAGCTAATCACTCATTATTAAAAAGCAGACACTCAGTAGGGTAGAGGACAGTCAAATTAGCTAACCACTGGAATACCTCAGGGTTCAGTGTTTGGCCCTCTCCTTTTTTCAAAATGTTGCTTCATCTCTAGGCACATGGATTTTCTTAAACACTGGTGAAACGCTGATGTACTATACCTCCTTTTTCATCAGGTTAGTAATTTCATGGGTTTAAAAAAAAAACCACACATGCTAGATTTATCTAAGTGTCAAGCCAGGACAAGCAAGTTAATAGCTAAGTTAACATTGTGCATTGGGAGGAAAGTAAATGTGTCACTCTGAAGCCAAATTAGAGAGTTCAGAAGGACTTTTACACAGAGACAAAATTAAATATTAACCTCAATTTGCTTGTTTTGTCCTCTTTCTAGTCTTCAGTCTGTTTGCCTTGTGCTGAGTTAACGTGATCATGAACTACAAAAAGCAGATCCCTTAAATTGTTCTGACAGGTAAGTGTGAGAGAGTCTCTGCATTTTCACGTCTAGATGGGGAAGAGAGTATTTAATGTGGAAGTAATGATTGCTGAAGGAGGGCGATAGCCTGAGGGTGAATGGAGAAAATTAACGTGTGTGCTACATTTATTCATGTGTTCTCTCTGCATCCATACTACCAGGCTTCCTTACACCGGGTAACTAAAGTTAAACTGTAGAATGGCAGAGAATATTACTGTACATGTAAAAAATGTGTGTGTATATATTTGCCATTATCTCACAGTGATGCCTCCACTACTTGATTACTTTATGATTTAATGTAGAGATTTTAAGTGATTTAATTGAGTGAAAACAGTCCTAAAGGAACGCTAATGGAATTTCGCTTGTAATTTGAAACCAATCCAAATGGTATCAAATCAAAAGCTGCTAAGAGTGAGGAAGTGAAAACTGGGATGTTGGATGGTATCTGAATCATTGTGGAGTCTTAAAAGGATTCCTGCATGATCCTTATAGGATTTTGTTTCAAATTTGGTAACACTTTATTTTGATAGTCCACTTTAGACATTCTGCTAACTATAAGTAACTTTGCAATAACTTTAATCTGTCTGGTTAATTTCTGATAACACTTATCTGATGGTCTCCCAACAGACATTCTACTGACTATATGTAACTTTGCAAGTCAACTTACAGTATTAACCCTACTAAGACCTAAACTAACAGTCTACTAATGCTCTAATAGTAAAAATAGTTGAGATGTAGTTGCAAATTAATGGTTTATCTGCCATGTAAATACATTGGCAAAGTTACTATAATATTAGTAAGATGTTAGTAGAATATTTAATGTAGATCAAAATAAAAGTAAAGTTTAAAAAATAAAGTGTAACCCCAAATTCCATTAGCATTCTTTGTATTCTTGACTACAGTAAGTAGGTAGTTATCCATGTGCATTCGCATTCATCTCACAGACAGGTGCTTGGCTGCTGCAGCCCTTCATTTTAAAAAGAACTCACTAACTCGGGTTGGAACAGGGACATGTTCTACTTGGGTAAATCACATTGTGTGATGTTAGAAGGTTAGGAACCGCAGACGGTCGGCACTTCGCTTCAGCCAGCCTCCACTCAGCCTGTGCATGTCTCAGCACTACTCTAATGCATTTACAGAGAAAACCATGTCCTCAAACGCCAAATCTGTGTTGGGTGCTGTTTCTGTAGCACCGTTTCACCCAGCACTTCCATTCTTTTACTGCTTACAGAGAAAGAGAGAGAGAGAGCTAGAGAGAGCCTGAACTCATCAGATCAGCCTGTCCTAGAAACATTTCTGTTCCATACTGTGAGGTCTCTCGGGACAGTTGTGTTAGTGCAGTCAGTGACCATAGAACACCTTAAAATAGAGAAAGACAGCCTTTATAAAACACCAGCATAGGGTTGTTTACCAGTGAGTTCCTCGTCCCATCACCAGCAGAGGGACAGCAGAGAATAGCAGGACAGCGAGTTTATGCTTTTAGAGCAGTGGTGGGGTGATACTTAAACTTTATAATAGGGTTAAGCTCACAAAGTTGATTAAGTAAAGTTAGTAAAGAACGTGTTTACATGACAATGATGTTCCAATTAACAACTAAAAGTGCTGTAATAAGCATGCCAGGCCAGTAGTTGGCAGTGTCACTTTGTAAAGAACCACTACAAACCTGCACACCTGTAGACTGATCAAATAATATGCATTTGCATGACTGTTTTCACAAATTCATGTTTTGGGGCCTGGTCTCATGTAAATCAAATAAATACTTTGCAAAAAAATACAAACACAAATCATGCTATAGATACGCAGAAATAAGTTTTGGATTGCATATGATACGCATGTGTTTGACGTGGATATATTATATGTTAACTTCAGGAGGCATCACTGTAACTAAAATGTATCTGCAAATGAAGATCAGAGATGCATACTTTTCTCTTTATGCTTTAATATATATATGTCTTGCTTGGCTTTGCTTTTTTGGTAATTTTGCTAGGCAACCTAATGTAAAATGGAACATTATTGAGAGAAGCGACATTTAGTTCTGTAACAAAGGCAGTATTGTCTAAACCCAATCCCGTGCATCATCGAAATTAGATACTATGTTGTTTTCATTACTTTCAGAGCAAAAGATCCATGTGCCACCAGTTAGCACAGACCTATCCGCTCGTATTCATGCTGTATTGATTTCATTTACCAGACTTTTACGGGCTTTTGAGCATCTTAGAGACACATTCAATTAGGCCTGTTGGTGAAAGCAATGACAAAGACTTTCATTTCGTCATCTGTCAAGCTTTGATAAGCACCGAGCTGATCTCTGCACTAAAACAGAGATAATGAAACTCAGCCTGCGTCAAGAGAAAACACAGGCCTAATGAGCTGCTGCAAAATGGACTAACTGTCCATCCCACAGCCAATGCCCTGAAAAGAAAGATAAAAAAAAAACAGCCTGTAATTACAGTTCCACAATGTGGCGTACTGGCAAAATAAGATGGAAAATGAGAGGGAAACCTGTTTAATTAAATAGAGCATTCTGCTGCAATGACTCTATATATGTATTTCTTTGGTTATTAAAGGTTGCTATAAAAAAATATGTAATCTCTTGCGATGGACGGTGTTAACAGCATACAGAGTAGCCCACAATGCTGTTATTCTCAGAGTCAGAAACGTGTCTCACCTACAGACAATTCGCTAATTGCGTTTTCATTCTCAATTCCGCTGAAGTTGCTTGAGATTGCAGTGCCATATGGGCATCTGGACATCACTGACCCATGTTTCATAATGATTGAATGCTTTTGAAAGACATTTTAGAGCTTTCGAGACTATTCAAGGGCTGTCAGAGACTCCTGGGCCTCCTTGTGCTTTCATTTATTCTTATTTAGTTGTTAGTCTTGAATGTTGACGTTAATATGTCTAATTTTGTTTCAAAATGCTTGTGATGAACGGTGCATGACGTCAATTTTTATTTTTCCGTTGTTGGCTGTCTGTGTGTAATGCATGACTCCACTTCCAATTAAAGGCCATTACTGAAAAAAAGAACGGCAGCTTCCTTCATGGCCACTGACTGCATTAAGCTCGTACTTATTCTCTCTCTGTTTCCATCCTCCTTTTTAGTGTCATCTTGTCATGCCAGCATTGCATCTTGTTGGCTGTAGTTAATTAGAGGCCCTTAAAACATCCTCAGATATGAATTTCTGATATATTTATTAGTCAGTGTCTGTATTTGCATTGAGAGCATCCGATGCTTCCTAATGCAGCTTTACCTGAGGGCCGTTTCTAGCTCACACTGCAGGCACAAACGGTTTTAGCTAAATTCTTTATGAAAGGGAAGTAGCATACACTTGTTTCACGCAAGGCATTGAAATTCATATTCGATTCATTGACCATTATGCTTTATACTTAATTTAAGCAGGTATCAGTGAGACTCTTTCATGAGATGTTATATAATCAAGAATGAGCTCCATTTGCTGTCTTTATGAATAAGTGTTGCAGGAGCATTCATCTAGATGGTCTAATACAGTCTTAACCTCGCACAGGGGCCGCCCACGTGTGCACAAAACTGCCATTCATTTGTAGTAATTGCAGGCTCTAATCAGACAGCTGAACGCTGTGCAACATCCTGATGGTTCTCAGCAGATCTGCTGGGCAAACAAAGTTTAGTTTACAAGCTGCAGGGTTAATATTAGAGGCACAAAAAGTCACTGCTTTTGCCTAAGTTTAAAGGTCTGTGCAACTGAAAAATGTAAATATATTTGAGATGCCATGTCAGATTTCACCAGATATTAGATTAGGTGTTTATTTAAAATTTTGTTTTATTAAATTAAAATTTCAGTGTTTTCAAACTGTACATGTAACAATTCCATATAAAACATTTGGTTTTAATTTTTAATGTTTTATTTAAAATGTATTTATTATACAAAATTATAACCAGGTATTACCGATAGCATAAAATAATGGTCCGATCTGTGAGAAAAAAATATATGAATAAAAAAAATAAAAAAGATTCTGAATTTAGTTTAAGGCACTTAATATACATTTCAATAGTTCGCGCTTCCTCAATCAATCACAATAACAGTGTAAGCTGATTTGGCGTGCTGTCCGGGGGGCGAGCCGGGTGGACGGCGGACTCCGAGCCCTAGTGATTTGAACCCTAGCGAGGG
>JAUMHE010000071.1:3355431-3370698 GCA_032359235.1 Enteromius mattozi | reverse complement strand
TGATTGAATAATGCGGTGCCAGCCGCGGTTGATTTCGTGCGCGCTCCTCTCGAAACTAGTTTTTAGCAAAACGTCCCATAATACCAAGTAATAGATATTTATTAACTATGAATTTTGCTGTTGTGTTGTCTTTTTCTGAGAAGATCTTATTTCTGTTAAACATACTGAAATTCTGATTGCAATATTTATTAAACATTGTAGCTCTAACAGTAGTTTCACGTAGCCATGGAAAAAATTGGTAGCGTCCATTGGCCAAGGCGCGCCCATGAGAGCATTTGACTGACATGTCAATTGATCACAGTTTGTTACATGCAGTTTCATGGCGTGGAAATGTTGCCACAATAACAGATCGGTTTGTAAAACTCTGGAACATATTTTAAAGATTTAATGCCGCAAACTTTAAATATTTCACATACTTTTGAAAACACTGTGTTTAGTTGATCCTGATAAGTGCTCGTTGTCACAGTTGTAAACATGACAGCTTTCTTCTTTTGTGAGAGGTTTGGCCAGCCCAATCTCACGGCAATTTGTACATATTGTACGAGGTGGCTAATTTGTACAAATTCACTTGTATGAATTCATACGAATTTTGATATATCATACATATCTTATGAGTTGCCAATTTGTATGAATTTGTACGAATAACCTACACCCTTAACCTACCTGATACTGGGGTTTTAGACAAATCGTACAAAATCATACGAGTGAGGTTTTACGAATTTGTACGAATTAGCATGAATTAGCCACCTTGTAAAATATGTACGAATTGCTCGTGAGACTGTGTTGGTTTGCTGCATAGGAACTTTGTTTCCACGTGGAACGTTAAAGAATGAAACACACATGACTCCTGGAAATCCTGTATAATTCAACCAATCCGATGATGACGATGACTTCGGACTTCCTGAAGTGTTTCCAGTTTTGTGTGACATATACATCAGACCTTTAGGCAATGTTTCATGGGTGTGCCGTCTGAGGCTGAGACTACTCTAACAGTAGAGCGGGATTCTAGCATGGGCAAGATCATGGGTTCGATTCCCAGAGAAAGCGAGAACTGATCAAATGTGTGCCTTGAATGCAATGTAAATCTCTCAAATCGAGGAATGGAAATGTAACAAGTTCACTCTTGTTCCATGCTGTTATTTTGATACTGTCTATTTAAAAAACAAAACAAAACAGCATTTGGTTGCCTTGTACATCGATTAGATGATCTATTCCTGTTTAAGTGGGCGATTTTTGGGCAGAATAAGATGTAGCTTATTATTTGTTTTCTTTTACGTACTGCTCTGAAAGACCTTTAGCAATATCAAATGGAGACTCTATACTGAGAAACAGTGACTCCAATCAGAGACACAAATTAGCTTGTTATCTTGTAAACTGTAAAAATGCATGCCAAGACAGCTGGCTTGTTGAGGTGGCATGTGTGTTTGTATGTATAGGGGTATAAATGTGCACAGCTAATTTATTGTTCATTCAGATTCAAGTCTGAAACATTCTTGGTGCTGTAATTACTGTGGAGGCCGTTAGTGTGTTAGTTAATTAAACTTGTTGATTATTGTAATAAGGAAGACACTGTCTTGGACACGCATGTTGATTGCACATCTCAGCACTACACTGAAATGTTTCTGAGTGCTTGTATTTATAGTGTAAGACACATACTAATTGCCTAATACTGTCTAATATACTTTAATAATGTTATATCGCTCTGCTAAAATTGAGAAAATTACAGGCATTCTAGCACCCACACAAACAGAGTACTAGATTAGAGTTTCTAATTAGTAATAGATTGTATTCAGCCTGTAATTATTGGTGATTAGGGTGTCTGGTGCTGAAGTAGTTTCCATAGTATCAGCTGCGCTGAGTCACTGACCTTCGGCTGACCAGCAGAGTCATTTTCTGCCTCACCAAACAAATTGTCTTGTTGGGTCTTTACACTGTCAAAATGAAAATAATTTGATGGAATTGGGTCAAATGATTTGGCTTGATCAACATTGTGTCAAGAAATGGCCTCATGCTCTGCGCTTAGTAAATTTAATTTGTTTTTGGAACACAGACAGGAATGTTTTCCTTTTTTATTAAATGACACTCTGTCTACTGAAGTGCCTCCATCCATTTTGAGACACCATAGATGTCACTACTTACGATATCCCATAATTCTGTGAATGCAGTTCTATGGTTGAAAGGATAAAAAGACCCTCTAAGTCTGATGTTACTTTTGTGGTCCTCTCTCAGTTGCATTTACAATCAGGATGAAAAGATTGCCCAGATCAGTCTAAACCAGTGATGGGTTTGCAAGATACTGTAAGTGCTGGGTACATTGCTTACAAATTATAGTCTATAATTATATTACTGATTCTAAATTCCAATTTAGAATTTCGCATTTCAGATGAAACAATCAGACTACTTTTTGATTATTTATAAAACTTTTGACCTAACTTGTTTGTCACTTGTGCCCATATTGATATAAAAAATACAAAGAGAATATTCCACTGGATACTGTATAGTCTCGCTTCTTGTTTCTCAATCTCTCAGTTGATTCTATTATGACAAGGCCCAAGAAATCAGAGTTTTTTTGTAGGCCATATCATTTAATGGTAAAAAGCTAAAATGCACATGAAAATGTGAAATAGGGACTCTAAATTAGGCATGAAAGAACTTGAAACCCTCCTGAACCACAGTGCTAAATCTAATTAGACTCAGTCGGGACTATATTCAGGTTCCTGGGAATAGATCTGTTTCTCGCTATTCCTTGTCCTCGGGTTTGGACACATGTCTATATTGTCTGTAATGGCTCCAAAGTTGCTGACAAGCAAATAGATGCTTAATGTCTCATTAGTGGTTAATAGGCACTCCTGATAAGTGCTTGTATTCCTCTGCAAAAACATATTACGTAAGGCTTCCTCCTCTAGTGTTCCATCGGTCTGAAGTGGGTAGGGACCTATTAAAGACACCAACCGCTCTCTTCATACAAACACTCCCTATTTCCATCCAAATATGCAGATTAGGAGTTGTAAATCAGGGGTTTGAGGTCTTTATAACCCACCTTTTGATGATGTGGGTGTGCTTAAGAAACTGAAAAACCTTTAATTCAACTTATTTTTCCAATTATGGGAAATGACTCAAATTCCCTGCTGGAGACCAAAAAGTGAAGGTTATATTTCTCAGTGGGTTTGCTAATTAAAGCGTTATGTGTTGTCAGCTGAAAGGAGAGCTGTGGCTGAGCTTTAGTGGAGGAAATGGGCGGAGAGAGAGAGAGAGAAAGGGCCGAGCTACATAAAGCTCAGGTGAAGACCTTCATACTGCACACGCTGCACTCTGAGCAGCCACTGATGACAGAGAACCTGCCTCAGCACCAATCTGGGCTTGTAATCACTCCGATTTGTTAACTAAATGAATCGTGTCCGGGCCGGCATCTCCAGGGAGACATTTTTATAACAGGAAAACAGAGAAGCTGGCAGGAAAGGTGGGAGACGAACTCGGCAGCTGTCGGATGAGAGAATGCTGGAGATTTCGACTCGCTTGAGTAGATTTCTCATTTTTAAATCTCTAAATATTATGGAAGGGAACAGTTGGGGCATGTATTTTCTCGCGACAAAGACAAATAAGCCGCAGCAGAGAAAGCGTTGTTTCAGAGGAATAAATACACAGCCAAGATCGAGGATTTTTCAAATACCTGGAGAAAGCTACTATTAGAATTCACATTCATCTCAATGGCAATTGCTTAGCTAGAGGCAAGTATGTGAAAGACCTGCCGTCTTTCCTCATGGGTACTCTGTTCTCAGCTGTAAATGCTGACTAATTAATCTGACACCACATCAACAGAACATGGCTAAAAGACAGACACACCCACAATCCCGTCAATAGAGAAAGACCCAGTCCCAAATGGCACTTCATGTGCACTTGCAGTCTTGAGGACTTACATTGGCTGCTGCATACACGTGTCCATTAAGTACAAGAGACTGTAGGGTGTCCAATTTGTCATTTTAGCTTTCAGAAGGGTGCTCGAGAGCGCTCCCTTTGTGGCCACTACTCACCCTCGCACTGAAACGAGTTCTGGAGTACTTCTGTCCAACAATAATTACTTCACAAAAGAATGAGGACTCAGTGAGAGTTTAGGGTGAGATTTGGGAGAGGAACAAACATGTTATTTGCAACCTCAGCCCATATTCATGAAAAATGTTTGTGCAAAGAGTTTACTTCTAGTAACACTAGAAAAATTCTTAGAAACGTTTCCTCTTAAAATTAAAGAAAAGATCCTAGTAAAGAAAAAAGTAATTCAGAAAGCATCTTGACCCTTGAAAGAGGTCCAAAATTGTTATGAGTATGGATGAGAACTTTTAAGAGGCTTAAGAGTTTCTTTAGCAGTGGAGAAAATCTTATTAGAGATATACTTATGAACATTTCTGCCAGAAATGGAAGTAATCACCACATTAACTTCATTAACATATTTGGCAACTGGAGAAATGCAACTGTGCAGCAGTGATGATTTGGATCTGTCACAACCTATAACAAAGTGATTACACAAACAGTGCTGTTATTTCCTATCAAATATGTTAAGTACAACATTAACAGCATGGCAAATAAAATAATAAAGATTCACAGTCTTTAGAAGACTGTGCCATACCTAGCAACGGGGTCAGCCCCGCCTCCTCACTAAGATGATCATATTTGTCTTTTCCTCACTCAGCTTAAGAGTAATTCAGGAAAGCAACTCTAAGACTCCTACATATAAATTTAAGCTAAATTAGGAGCTTTCTGAGAGGATTCTTAGAAGCTTTAAGATTAGAGGCCCAGGTGTGGACCACTTTTTTGCATTTAGTTAGTTCTGGTAGTCTCAGCCTCAGACATCATGTCTACAGGACGTTGGCTAAACGTCTGATGCATGGCACACAAAAGTGGAAACACTTCAGGAGTTTTAAAGTCGGCTTGGTTGAATTATACATGATTTCTAGGAGTTGTGTGTGTTGCGTTCTCTAATGTTCCAATGATGCTGAACCCCTCACGAAAGAAGAAAGCCGTCGTGTTTACAACTCTGACAACAAGCGCTTATCAGGATAAACAAAAGTATGTGAAAAATTTCAATTTCACAGCATAGAATCTTTAAAATACATCTGAGAGGTGTAAAGGTACATCAGCACACTTGTATTTAAAGAGACAGGCACAAAAACAGCTTTTTAAAAGATAAAAATGTTTGGGAAACTTTTAACTGTTTTGAGACTCCAAATTTGCTGAAGACACTAAAGATGACTATAAGAGAGATCATACATTTACCAGAATATTACAGTATTTCTACTGAGAATGTCAGTGCTCACTTGTGGGAGTGTGCATGTTCATGATGGATACCATGAGGTCAGGATACGAGGGCTGGATATCTGATTGCTCTGTCTGCCGGGGGTCAGAGGGGGGACAGGAGAGAGGGTGGTACTCAGGTTTTGTGGAGCAAATTGCTTTTTGTGTATAGGATGAAAGGAGACTCAGAGGAAAACTCTGGGGAGACACTAAGTGAATGAAGACATGGGGAGAGACAGAGACGTGAGACTTTTAGAGAGTTCGTTTGAAAGAACTGGCACAAAATCTTAGCATGCTAGTCAATTATCAGTCCTTTCAAAGTGTACCTTTAAAATAGACCAATGCTCTCTGGTCCCATTCAACAAAAAATACTGTGTCAAAATTTGTTTCAAATATGTGTTGCAAAGTAGTAACTAAGATATAATACACATATACTGTATATTCTTCTGTAACGGATTAAAATATTATTTAATTAAAACATTACATATTTTAAGTTTATAATTTTGTATTTGCTTAAAACCTTTAAATTGCAAAATGTATTACAAAATGTATTCCAAAGAGCAAAATATACATTTCCATCATTAAAATAAATTTTGATTAATGCAAAATATATGTTTTTATAACATGTTTTGGAAATTAAGAATTTATTTAGATTGATAAAATAAGTCAAAAATATCTGACAAAATCTAACTAAAACTTATTTTCTTTTTATACATATGTAGTATATTAGTGTGAGAGATCGCTAGAGATGTCAGGATCCATTTGCAAGCTTTTAATGAAGAGTAGTCAAACGGGCAGAAGTCGGTACACAATAAACAGTTCAATCAGAGACAAGGCAGAGAATCGTGGTCGAGAAACAGGCAAAATAAGTCGGGGCAGGCAGCGATAATCAATAATCCAAGTCCAGGCAAAAGGGTCAGGGCAGGCAGCGAGAATCAACAGAGAATAGACAATCCAAATCAGAACCAGAAAGACAATCAATGAAAAACGCTCAGAAATAACACCGTGGTAATTATGACTTTGCGTCGATCTAACGCCAGCCTTCGGTTTAAATAGGGCAGATAATGCCGAACACCTGTGGGTGAAATCGGCCCAGGTGCGTGGGTAATGAAGTCCGGGGGAAATGTTAGAATTCAGGTGAAGGTTCCCGCTGCTCAATTCGAGTACCACAGAGGCGCGGCTTGTGACAATTAGCAGTAGATTTTTGGATATTTGAATAAATATATGTAAAATACAAAATACAAACAGTTATAGCAAAATCCAATATATTATTGGATTTTGCTATAAATGTTTGTATTTTGTAGTGTGCGAGTTGCATTTTTTTATTTATAGGCTTTTTTTGTTTTTGCTCAGTCAAATGAGAATTAAGGAAATTGCTAGCCAGTAACAATATGTGAAATAAATAAATAAATAAATATAACTAAATACAATAAAATGAAAACTTTTACTCAATATTTCAAAACCTGCATCTTATTACCTTAGCTACTTATAATCCAGTTTAACTATAGGCATAATGTATGTTTCCGTTCTTACTCTCTGTTTTCTTATCAGACAGACATTTGTCTAAGTACATCAATCACGCACTCAGTGCCTATGTGAAAATGACTGGGTGTGCTTAGCTCACTGACCTGAAATGACCTTGTCCAAACCAAGACAGCTTCTGTATGCCTGCCAAAACACTTAACAAGCAATTTATGCTGATTGCAATAACGGGAGCATGCTGTCAACATTTATTCACTAAAGATGCACATTAACTCAGAATTCCCCTGACCCTTCATTTGAGACGGCACAGTAGGGTGTTTGGATAAGTCGCCTCTCCATGATGAGAACATAAACCATAGAACAGCGCAGCAGCTGTGTAATCTAATCTACATACTGCTTTCCTCTCCTTAGTGCATTACCGACAGCACTACCTTTTATATGCCAAGACTTAATAGTGTTCAAGTATACTCCTTAACCTCTGCCCACTCCCTACCTCCACACAAGAATAGCCCAGCGATGACTGCGGATGAGTTCAGCAGAGGACGCTTTTTCTGAAACTGATCTGAAGGGCACTACGGTAACCCATCTACTCCCTTCTTTTCCTGTAACTCTGAATTGGACTTACACTAAGCCCATTCTATTTATAATGAGTCTATGTTATGTGTTCTATGATTGGCTGGTTGGGGTGTCTGTCATTTTGCTCATATGTATCAGTGGTGCTTAAGGCAATTATTGGGTTATTGCATTGTGGATTTCAACAACTCCTAGCAGTGCAGAACCTAGACTTCTGGGGGCCCTAAGCAAAACTTTGCCAGTGGAAACCCTAAAAGTGTGTTCATAATAACCCCAAAATGCATCCAGCCCCTTAATGTGTTCTTTCAGAGAGGTCAACAAACAATGAGTTGAAACAGTCAATGCAATACAATACAGTACATGCAGTACAAAGCAATTTAGCCTACAATAGCATACTATAGAAACTAAATGAAGTAATCAAATGCAATATAAACAACTATAGTCTTCACAGTTTGAATTAAATATACATTGATTGATAATAAACGCACTAAAGTTCAGCCAAGACTAGTGAACGATTCTCTCATTTTCTTATTAAATGGCAGAGACAGCAGGAGGTTTATTAGGCTGCTGTCACCACATGCACATATCTAATATGCTGAAGTATTCAATTATTTTACCCACTGTTTATGTTCCCTTATGACATAACTGACTGCATTTAAGTGAAAACTCCTCAAGATGGACATTTTGTGTGCACTATGCAATAAATTGTGTGTACTTTTTGTGGTCCTACGCACTAACTCTTAACCTAGAGTGTTTCACTAGAGTGTTGCCGTATGGTTTGGGATGTAATTTGTTCCCCAATATTTGTGCTATGGAATGAATACTCAAACTAGGTGATCTGATAAGGAAGATAGAGGCGGGGCTAGCAGAACTCATTAGCATTTAAAGCAACATGAATTAGAATGGCTTGATGAAAACAGCTGACAGGGTAAAGATGGTGTTTTTTACACTACCATTGAGAAATTTGAACCAAAGTATGTTATAGACTTTTCATTAAGACCCTAAAGAATCATATCAACTTACAAAATAGACATCCGATGACCCCTTTGAAGAATGCTGGCAATCAAAAAATTGATAGTCCCCACTGATTTGCATAATTTTTTCCCTACTACAAGAAGTGTTTGTTTCTTCAAAATTCTTTAAAATAACTTATTTTGTGTTCAACAGAAGAAAGACACTTCTTTACGTTCCAGTTAAAGAACTTATGGATGGCTTGGTGCAACTACAACCAAACCCAGAATATCATAAAGTACACCCCAAAATCATCTACTTATGCACTATTCTGTGCTATTCTAGATAGCAAGTAGTGTGTTCACACTGAAAATTACAAAAAAGAAAAAGTGCACTTCTGACAGATGATGCACTTAATGAGCCGAAAAATGAAGTGTGGAACATTGGACACTTCATGCACTCAACTTTCACAGTTTCCTTCCGTAGCGGAGGAGGAGGGCCTATCAAACTCTGAAAATAACCTTAAATACGTTATACGCTATACGGTCATTTGAGGCACAACTACACAGTCTAGAGGCTGGGCTCTGTGAACTGGGTCAGCAAGTAATCTAGTAGTGCCATAGCAATCACTCAAAACAACCACCCAGGAACTGCATAGCAATGTCATTCAGAGCATAGCAACCGCATGACAAGGGCCTGGCAATCAACCACACCGCACTCACATGCATGAGCAAAAGCTGCTCCTTTGTTATTCATAAAATGTAACCAGCCAGCAGTGTTTTACATGGGCAATTATCAGTCACTTTTTATTTGGAAAATGTAATAATATAGTCTAGCATTCACAATTAATCCTAATGGAGCTGTAAGTGCAGGGATCCTCCTCTGATCGGCTTACTGAGCGTTCATACCGTTGGACAAACTGCTGGGTTCACCCCAGTGCAGAGGAGAGCTGAGAGGTGCCTGACAGTCTAATCCAAAGAGGCTCAGAAAGACTTTTTGGCATTATGCTGCATGGATTTTTGTCACAGCTTCAGGGTGTCAGAATACAGGAATCCTGGAGTATTCACTATTGCTCTAGAGGAATGCAAGGATAATTGTGACACTCAATAAATGTAACACCGGTAATAACTTAATGCACACTGCAGTCAGGTATGAGGAAACAGAATTTAGTCCTTCCTTTAAAAAAGGGACTGTTGCATTAATGCAAGCCAGCATGGGTTTTGTGTTTATCTATTTTATTGTGGGAAAAAATGCCCTGTATAATGTAGCAATTTTAATCAAGTGTATATATATATATATATATATATATATATATATAGTATATCATTTTTGGTTATTTACTATATAATTATGTATTTGCATTTATGTTTTCTAATATGTTGCTACAGCATCTTTAAAGTCTGTGTGAAATCAAAATGAACTATATTTATTTTGTTAGTGCACATTGCTGGTGAACAATTCATCCATGTAAGTCAAAAAAAAACAACAGTTTACCTTCATAATCTTTGTTTTATGGAAGCAAAATCGGTTCCGCTTCACGCAGACTTTAAACTCAAATTTAATGGATTTGGCAAGTGAATGCTACTTCGATGACAAGGCAAAGTTTAAAAGGTTGAGGATGAATATTATCTAAAAAAAAGTCTTTTAGTTTCTATTCTCTTATCTCTTCTGAGCTCTATAGGTTTATTCATGTGTGATGTAGCCAGGTGACTGATTCCTCAAAACCGATTACTCTTTGAGACGACAGATTTCAGGTTCTGACCCATCTCAGGTTGCCATTCATCTTTTCTGTTGCTCCAAATGAATTCAGCCGTGCAGATTGCTTGTGTGGAGCTTCCTGTCAGGCTCAGAGCTCTCTGCTTATGCTACCATCTCAACCCTTCCACCCAAATTAAAGATCTGTTGCTTTGGCTCAGTTTTTTGCTCTTTGATTACTGTTTAAGGATGAGTATGTGGTGTTTTCCTTTAGTGGCTGTCTTTTTGCTGAAGTGGTTTGTTGTTTTGTGTGTGTGTTCATGGGGACAGATTCTACCTTTCCGGTTCTGCCTTGTTTCCTTGGCTTCTCTTACAAAGGGATATTTTCATCCAGTTACAGAATACAGGTTTCAGGCCTGTTTGAAGTGCTAAATATGGTTATTTTCACACAGTTTTGAAAGAGAACATTAAATTTTCAGAGTCACAGCAAATTTTCAGTTTAGTTCTATGGTGTGAATGATGTGTGAATGGAAACACAGCTGTCTCTCAAGTAGGCTACCAACACACGCATACGTTGTTGTACTCTCATACTGTAAACATGCATCGAAGACTGACATGGAAGAGAAGCCGTCATTGTGACAGTCACAAGCCTTCCGGTTCACATCCAGTATATCTTAAATTGTGATTCCAGGATGGACAAAGCTTTTACGGGTTTGGTACAACGTGGGGTTAAAAGATTCATGACAAAATTTTCATTTTGGTGTAGAGTAACCCTTTAAATAAACATTCTTCTGTGATTTCATTAAACTCA
Source organism: Enteromius mattozi (assembly GCA_032359235.1). Taxonomy (NCBI): domain Eukaryota; kingdom Metazoa; phylum Chordata; class Actinopteri; order Cypriniformes; family Cyprinidae; genus Enteromius; species Enteromius mattozi. The sequence continues at coordinate 3,359,900 of JAUMHE010000071.1, read as the reverse complement.
TGTAGTTCTAAACTTACGTATAGACCTGCGTGACTTTTTTCTGTGGAACACACAAGATTTGTTGAGAGAGTAAACCATTTTCTAATTTTCATTTTTGCATGAACTATCACTTTAAATGTTTGCATGGGAATGTTTTCATTAGATCTGAGAGGATTAAAAGGTTAGAATATGTATTAAGGGTTAGTTCACCCAACAGTGAAAATTCTGTCATTAATTACTCACCCTCGTGTCATTCCAAACCCATAAGATCTTCGTTCATCTTCAGAACACAAATTAAGATATTTTTGAGGAAATCAGAGATTCATCGACCCTCCATAGACAGCAATACAACTGGAATGATCCCAGATCCAGAAATGTAATAAAAACATCGATAAAACAGTCCATGTTACATCAGTGGATCAACTTCAGTTTTGTGACGCTATGAGAATACTTTTTTTCTGCAAACAAAACAAAAATAACATAATTTATTCAACCATTCTTCTCCCCTGACTTGCTGTACGACAGTATCACAATGCAACACATACTCTTTCCTCTAGGCGTAAACAACCATGGATTACGCATATGCGCGTCCTTTCCCCCAGATGTAAACAAGGCTGATTACGTCAAATACATTAAAGTGTGTGTATGCGCTGCATTGTGATACTCTCTAAAATGGCGAAAGGCGTAAGTCAGGGGAGAAGAACAATTGAGTAAATTGTTATTTTTGTTTTTTTTGCGCAACAAAAAGTATTCTCATAGTGTCACAAAACTGAAGTTGATCCACTGATGTTACATGGACTGTTTTATCGATGTTTTTAGTACATTCCTGGATCTGGAATCATTTCAGTTGTATTGCTCTCTATGGAGGGTCTGATTTCATCAAAAATATCTTAATTTGTGTTCCGAAGATGAACAAAGGTCTTATGGGTTTGGAAAGACATGAGGGTGAGTAATTAGTGACAGAATTTTGGGTTGAACTAACCCTTTAAATCCTTAAAGATGCTATATTAAATCGTAATTTCCACAGGTTTGCTGCAAGTAAACATTGTGTTGCAGGGTGTTTGTGCCATTCCTGTACCTTATTGGAAGAATCAATGTTTTTCTAAAGCAGACGATGCAGAATTTTGGGTCAGGTGGAACTATGTGACCCTAGAAAGAATGTAAACAGATATCGTATGCGTGTTGTGCCACCAGGATGCAATTACAGCTCAGGAAACAAATTAGGTTTGAGTTACACCTGCTGAGAGGACATCGAGTGTAGGATGATAACAAGGACAGAACATCCAAACCAGAAAACAGACAAAGAAAACCAGGGACTTTTTTAGTTCAGTGATCAATTTTTAATAGAAATGTCATATTTTTACCTCTAAAGTGTAATTGCAAGTTTGTGTATTTTAGCTCGACTCAAATTATATTTAGTCATCAACACACAATAATGAACTGCACATACCGTTCTGAACTCCCAGCACTCTTGTTCTCCTCCTGATGAGGTTGACGCACATCCAAAACAATGAGAAGAAATCAATATGTATCAATCATCTAAATAAACTAAACAGGAACTAAAACTGATACAAAACAGGGTAATCTTTGAACACAGTTTTTAATTCAAACCAGTTGAAAAGGTTTTTTTGATCCTGAAAGAAAAAAAAATCATAACTTTATATTTACAGCAACATGGAACAGTAGTTCGGTTCAAGTAGATTTCACCTTGGCCTACAAAACATGATAAAAATAAACAAAAAGCGACCAATAAATGTCACAAATGCTATATTATTTTATAGTAAATGTTTTTTACCAGTTGCAGGTTCTTGGCTCGTAAATTAATTTCCCATTGACGTCATAGCTCAGGATAGTTGCTGGACTGGTGAATGCGTTTGGGACTGTGGGTGTTCTTTGGAAGCTATAAATGAATCAGCATTATAATTTTATGTGGCTCCAAAGTAATTAATCACATTGCATTTATAACTTAGATGATTGGCTCAAAACCCATGCTGCCAAACCGAGCGGCCATTTACAAATGCTTTCGAAAGGTCCTGAATCAACTGAATAATTTCCTTTAATATACACTGAAATGCTTTTAAATAGCTTTCTCCAGGTTTTAAGGACTTGTTTAGAGATTTAGTAAGAATACAGAAGTCGAGGAGAGATGGAGACAAGGAAGGGACCTGAAGGCAACATGAACAGCTTCCTTTGTGTCTTTAGGGTGCCTTTATTGCTTTTTTGGAGCATGTGGGTGTTTGTCGAGATAAGAGAGAACTTTGTACATGTTTACTCTCTTTGTCTGTCAAATAATGTTTCCATCTGTCAGTTCAGATGCTATTGAATAAGAGCTGGTATAGTTACTCTGTAACCCAGCACGAGTAGTCTGAAGGATCTGACATTCTCCCACATGGTTGCGATGTCTTATCATATTTGAGCTGTCTGGAACACACGCTTCAGACAGACTGATCAAATTACTACAGTTCTATGAAACTCCCGGTGTCTAATTCACTTATTCTCACTCTGTCATAAAGAGTTCTCTTCTGTTGTTCAGTGAGACTTTTGCTCCAAACGCAGGGGCGGTTTACTTTGTAGAGCAAACATAACAAGTGAAAAACAGATTACCCATGACACTCTGTGACTCCCTATCACTGCAGCGCTGTGAAAAACAGCAACACAGTGGCTCGTGTTAAAGGAACAGTTCACCCAAAAATACAAATTACGCTTTAATGTAACACTTCATTATAGGGACCAATTCTTACTATTAACTAGTTTATTAGCATGCATATTTTTTTTTACATATTGGCTGTTTATTAGTATTAATAAAACACATATTGTGCATGTATAAATATTCTGCATGTATAAATTCTGCAGCTATAAACTCAGCTATTAATAAGCAGCAAATTAGGGATTTATTGAGGCAAAAGTCATATTTAATGATCTGTTATGGAGAGAATTGGACCTTAAAATAAAGTGTGACTTCAAATGTTTCTACTCTCACGTCTTTCCAAACCTGTATGACTTCTTTTCATCAGTGGAACACAAATCAAGATATTTAGCAAAATGTGAAAAAAAAGTATAATATTACTGAATACTGAATAATATTAACAATGCAGTCTATATTGTTTGAAACACCAAAATATAGAAAGAATATGACTGTGTTTGAGCAATATAATCATTTCACTACAGAAGCGGCTATTGTGACTGTGAAACATTTTATTTCTATTGTATTCTTTATTTTGTTCATTCATTTATTTTTAACTTTAACCTTTAACCTTTTTAACTTTAACCGCTTTGTGAAAATGAAGCACATTTTAATACACTTTAGCATACTTTAAATGTAATATTGCATAACACAATTGTAGTGAAGTACATGTGCTTTAGTAGGTTAGTCAACACGTGAAGATTGTTAACACATACTTATGATATTACAAATGTTAATTTGACATTACAAAGGGCACTTTTTAACTCTTAAAGTGTGCTCTCTTTAAGAGCCTTTTATTTCATTGGTACTATCTGCAACATTGCTTTTTTTAATATGCTTTTAAGATTTGAAGGATACTAAAGTGCACATTCAATATAATTAAGCCCATTTTTCCCCACAAAAACCCTTGTTATTCATTTTCAGAAAATAAACAACTGAATCATATAGAAATTGCTCCTGGGTCTTCAGAGCTCAAAGCGTGCCAGTGCGACTTCTCCTGAGGAAATGGATCGTCAAATGTCAGTTGTTTATGACTGACTCATTGACTTGCATAGAATCTCCAGTGAGACATGAGCCACAGGGTACATCACAACATTCACCCCTCCCTTTGTGATATATTAGCAGATACAGAGCTTACATGGTAGGCTAATAGTAGCACAGCGGTCCAGACACTATTTCCAGCCGTCTCTAGCGAGGAGCCAAAGCTTCTCCAGACTGAATATAGCAGCAGCGATTCCCATCAAGGGGCCATTGCTGTCTTAAACTAGCTGCTCTTGAAAAGCGCTCAGAATAGAGCAGAAATATAAGGTTCTTGTCTCAGGAGAGCACAGTTAACTGTGCCACAGGCCTGCGGTGGGAAGCAGTTGAGTAAGTGAGATCTGGAAACAGGTGGGCTGTGTCTGAAACATGTTTCAGCTCAGAGAGGTGGACACAGATATTGAAAGGTGCTTCTTCACTGAAGTTTAGTCGTAGATCTGCAGAGGAGGAATAGAAGAATTCTCATCTTATAATAGTTCAGAGAGCAAGTAAGTCAAGTATATGCTGGTTCAGGGGTGGTTTTCTGGTTATGGTTCTATCGTTCTATCGTTCTATTGTTCTGTCGTTCTATCATTCTATCTATCGTTCTATCTATCTATCTATCTATCTATCTATTGTTCTGTCGTTCTCTATCTATCTATCTATCTATCTATTGTTCTGTCGTTCTATCATTCTATCTATCGTTCTATCGTTCTATCTATTGTTCTGTCGTTCTCTATCTATCTATCTATCTATCTATTGTTCTGTCGTTCTATCATTCTATCTATCG